>JAODAL010001202.1:40000-243755 GCA_025379985.1 Phyllomedusa bahiana | reverse complement strand
CGGGTAATGCCGATCCTGGGCCCGCCGGCGGGTGGGGAGCTGCGGGGCCCGGCGCATACTCCCTCAACGCCCGGGCCCTCCGGCCCGAGCGTTCAGAGACAGCGCTACAGAGAGGTAGCAGAACGGAGCGCCGATCGCTCCGCTCTGCTACTTCCCCTGCCGGCGCTCTGTGGTCACGTGGGCGCGCGCGCGGTGATGTCACATCACCGCGCCGCCCGCGCTGAGTGCAGAGGCTGCAGGGAGAGCAGCAGAGCGGAGCGAGCGGCGCATCGGGGGGAGCGTGGACCGAGGTGAGTAAGTAATTTCTTACTGCCTATACCCCCCATATGCCTGCCTATACCCCCCCATATGCCTGCCTATACAGCCCCCATATGCCTGCCTATACCCTCCCCACATGCCTGCCTATACCCTCCCCACATGCCTGCCTATACCCTCCCCACATGCCTGCCTCTACAGCCCCCACATGCCTGCCGTATACCCACACAATTCTGCCTGTATACCCCCACAAGCCTGCCTTTCTACTTATATGGGGCCCCTTTAGCTACCTAAACCCTACCTATATGGCCCCTATAGCCCACCTAACCCCTGTCTACCTGTATGGCTCCCTATAGCTACCTAAACCCTGCCTATATGGGCACTCTATTGGCTACCTAAACCTGCCTATTTGGGGCCCCATATATCCTATCTAAACCCTGCCTGCCTAAATGGACCCCATATAGCCAGGGGGGCACGTGCTGGAAAAGTCAGGATTCTAAGATATTTGTGTCTAAATCTGCAGGGACAAGTGGCCGGGAGATGTCATCATGAAGGTCTGGACGGATGCAGAACAAAAGAGAAAGTCAATGACTGGTCAGAGAAACGTCACCTGTGAGTCACAAGATGTAACTGCACTATAATCACTTATATGTCTGCAGATCCTGTGTACACTGCTATCTACCACTATATGGTCACTGTATGGAGGTAATATACGTCTGCAGAGCCTGTGTACACTGGTGTCTACCACTATATGGTCACTGTATGGAGGTAATATACAGTCTGCAGAGCCTGTGTACACTGGTGTCTACCACTATATGGTCACTGTATGGTGGTTATATATAGTCTGCAGAGCCTGTGTACACTGGTGTCTACCACTATATGGTCACTCTATGGAGGTAATATACAGTCTGCAGAGCCTGTGTACACTGGTGTCTACCACTATATGGTCACTGTATGGAGGTAATATACAGTCTGCAGAGCCTGTGTACACTGGTGTCTACCACTATATGGTCACTGAATGGTGGTTATATACAGTCTGCAGAGCCTGTATACACTGGTATATACCACTATATGGTCACTATATTATTATATATTATTATTATTATTATTAGACAGTATTGGTCTTTGTAGACTGATCAGTAATAGTGTAGGGTATTATTCAGTCACTATGTGGTGGTAATTTGTGGTCATATTCTGGTGGTATAATCAGGTCCTTATGTAATAGCGTTATTGGTAATGCTGGTCTTAGAATAGTGGGATTTGATTGGTAGCAGTATGATGGTGATATGTATGGTGAGGTATTTGCCCCTTGTATTATCTACATTATCTAACAGCATGTCCTGGTACATGGTCGTGGTCAGGGAGGTGGTCAGGGAGGAGGGGGGGGCCCCATCCAAAAGTTTGCTTTGGGGCCCTGGCTTCTCTAGTTACGCCCCTGCATAAGATCATGCCCCTCCTTTCAGAGCGCAGATACGTCTTAGTCTTATGCTTTCATACCAGTCATACTTTCACTCAGCAAGTAGGTCAAGGTTCTTTGTCCTGCAAGGGGGGCCCACTACATAGGTATACCTCTCTTATATCCCGGACTCGGACCAATGGGACATAGACTTGGGGAAGACATGGAGTAAATAAGAGCTTAATAAATAAATGCTCTTACCTGGCCAGATTTTGTCCGTGCGTTCCTTTGGTCAGATTCCCTGCGTTGCTTCGAGATCCAAGGATTGTGGGTGATACCCAATAGGTGTGGGTCCCTGTTCAGAGCGTCAGCTGATAGGTTCTACCTTTTGGAGATTCTCTAGTTGCTGAGTGAATCCCAATTGTTATGGCTCCAGACCCCAGACGCCTGGGCCTGCTACCACCTTTATCAGATATAGATACAATAAGTCAGTATCCACACAAGACAGGGTGAGCGCTTGATCAAAGAAGAAGTTTTTATTATTACAGTAGTGAGCCTATATAGACTTGATTATATGTCATGAGTGGCATGCGCAGTCAGCCGGAGCAAAGTGAAACTTTTACAGCTTACATTGCAAGGTTAGAGATAATATACATAAGCTAAGTTCTGTTACAGTTTCAAGGTTCTGCAGCGTAAGCGAGAGTCCACAAATTGTATCTTGAAACGAGTCCATGAAATGTATACTTTTGGTGTCAGAACAGGAAAATTATTTCTTGCTTTAACCCTTAACTTGACAACTCCAATGCACATTTATTTCCTAGCGGATAGTGGAAATACTGTAAATGCAATATTAAAGAGAACCTGTCACATAGATTATGCCCCCCCTTGCTGAGGGCAGCACAAGCTAGTGACAGTCCTGCTGTTTCCAGTGCTGTGTCCCTTATTCTGTAAGATGCTGTAGTTTTCAAGTATTTAATGCTCAAATCTGCAGTTTTCAGCCAGAAGAGTCATTCAAAGAGTCAGGTTTTTTCATACCCCGCCCACCTGAGGCTAGCCCCACCCACCTCAACTGATAAACCTAGTACTTTGAATAGGGAGAAACATGTGAATAACTGTCAGTGGGCGGGGCTAGCCTTTGGTGGGCGGGACTAAAACCTGCTCATGAATAAGATTTGAGCATTAAATACTCTAAAACTACAGCATCTTACAGAATAAGGGGCATAGTGCTGGGAACAGCAGGTCTGACACTAGCTTGTTCTGCCCTCAGCAAGGGGGCATAATCTATGTGACAGGTTCTCTTTAAGTTAGTAATATGCTACAGTGGTGCCACAGGACACAATGGCCCTCATTTACTTTTTTGATTGCACCAGACAAGTCTCCTAAAATGCACCAAAAAACAAAAGGAAGGAAGGTGCGCTCCCTTGTGCAATATTTCTTTAAATTTTACAGAAATTGACTCCAAGAAGAGATGCCCTCACCTTCTCTCATTGTGCTTCAGGTAAGCACAACTCTCTACACACAAGTATCGGTAGCAGGTTACCGCCCAGTCATCAGCCGCTGCTCCTCCGCGTTCCCAGATTCACAAAAGTGGATCATTTAAAAATGGCATCAAGATTACTCAATGTGGGAAGTCCAAACTCAGGGCCACATGTATGAAAACTGTCTAGGTCTAAAACTCTCTTTGTTGTTCATAGCAACCAATCAGAGCTCACAGCAACCAATCAGAGCCCATAGCAACCGATCAGAGCCCAGCAACCAATCAGAGCTCATAGCGACCAATCAGAGCTCATAGCGACCAATCAGAGCGCCCCTTTCCTTTATCCAGACCACTATATGAAATTAAAGGGGCTCTCTGATTGGTTGCTATGGGCAACAAATTAATTTTAGACCTAGACAGTTTTCATACAAGTGGCCCTGAATGTTTGCCTATGGCAAGTAATTCAAACAAAAAGCACACTATAGAATAAAGCGCAGACTGCTTTAAAATGTACAATAGTACCTTTAATGTTTTAAAACATATGACCAAGGCATTTTGTCTAGGTTAGTAACACTTCTCAGGTTTGTAATCACTCAACACTTCCTCCTCCTTATAAATCACCTGAGAAATCTCATTTGTTAATCGAAACCCCATAATTAAAAATCACACAAATTTTTATAACAAATACATACATCTACAATATCAGAACCCCTATCTTTCAATAATACCATTCTTTATGTTTGAAAATAAATAAATTTTTTATAAGAAAGCCCCATATAAAGTACTATATATATATATATATATAGATAGATAGATATATTGTATATCTGACAAATAGGTGCTACCCGGTTACCCGGTTCCCACGGCTTATTTAAGCCGTAATTGCGGGACAGATTTCGCCCGCAATTACGGCTTGAATAAGGAGCGGGGTGGGGGTGCTGCCCGCCGGCCCCATAGACTTTCATTATCCACGGCGCGTATCCTGCCGGGCAGAACGATTGGCGGAGAAAAGCCGTCCCTCTGCTGCCGTAGGCATGACACGAAAACAGGACAAATACTGGTCGGATAAAACAACCGGTATTTGTCCTGTTCCGTGTGAACGGCCCCTAATAGTGCTTTCCCACTGTGCAAGCACCATTAGGAGTTGAATTACTCATTATGTGGACAGTGCCTTAGGGTGCCTTCACACGGTGCTGTTTTGGTGCTTGTTTTTTCTTGCAGTACTGCACTGCAATTAAACTGCCTTTATTACCAGCAAGCTTCTTTCATTTATCTAAACTGTTTGGAAAAGTGTTACAAGCGAGTGATCAATTTTTGTGGTTATAATCTGCAGAACTTCAAACACAGTAACTGATTACTCACTTATAAGGATGCTTTCACACAGAGCAGTTTTGGTGCAGTTTTACCTGCGCTCCAATTTAACTGCCTTTATTACCAGCAAGCTTTTTTCACTTATCTAAACTGTTTGGAAAGTGAGTCATCAATTAGTGTGTTTGTATCCACAAGACTTCATACACAGTCATTGATTACTTACTTGAAACACCTTTATGAACAATTTAGACAACTGAAAGAAGCTTGCTGGTAATAAAGACAGTTTAATTGGAGCGCAGTTAAAACAGCACCAAACTGCGCTGTGTGAAATCACCCTGACACATTTCAAAGCAATTTAGATAACTGAAAGAAGCTTGCTCGTAACAAAGTCTTGCAGATTATAACCACAAAAATTGATCACTCACTAGTAAGTGTACTTTCACATAGTGTGTTTCCTTGGTGCATTTATTTTTTTTATTTGCAGAAATGCACAGTAATAAAGGTAGTTTAATGTTGTGTAATTCTGCAAAAACTGCACCAAAACGCACTGTGTGACAGCACCTTAACACCTTGCCAAACAGTTTAGGTAACTGAAAGAAGCTTGCTGGTAATAAATGCAATTTATATGTAGTGCAGTACTGCAAGTGGAACAACACACCAAAACTACACCGTGTGAAGGCACCGCACCCTAAGGCTCTGTCCACACAATGAGTATTTCACGTTGGAATCCATGCAGGTGAGCTGTATACCCTCTGCAGCCACAGTCATAAAATGTATATGTCATGAGCCATGACTTACAGCTTCTGTACTATGTTCTTGGCCCACCCCATCAGGCAGCTAATGCTTCCCACTGGCTCTCTGCTGCCCCCTATTGCTTCATTTAAAGGCACACTGTCCATGTTGCCCTTGTTTGGTCTTGGGTGTTTCAGAGTTTGGCTAGTGGTTATTCCTGTGTTGCTTCTACTGGTTCTGGCCTTGATTTTTCCCTGGCCACACTTCTTGCCGGCCTCTGCCCTAACCTTCTGCTCTGCCGTTGTATTGAAATAACCTGGCCTCCTCTTACCATTTGCATGTCTGTCTATGCTTTAAGGCCTCGTTCACACGGAGGTTTTGGCCGCGGGTTTTGCCGCGGCCAAAACCTCGTCCGACCCTCGCCGCAAACTCGCATCTCCCGACGCGGGTTTGCAGCGCTGGCGCTAGGTGCGGTCTTGGCACGGGTGGGGCGTGGCTTGGGGCGCAGCTTGCGAAGAGGGTTTGCCCTTATGCAAATTAATAGGCAGGGGCAAACCGCGTTGCGAACCGCAGCCCAGCCGCGCACCACCTGCGGCAACTCCCGCGGCGACGCCTGAGGCGACACCGCACGGCCGCCGTGCTGAGAACTCCCTGTCAAGAATTGACAGGAGAGCTCTCCAACACGCGGCAAGGCCGCGGCCCCGAAGCCACGGCCAAACCTGCAGCGCGTGTTTATTAACGCGGTTTCCCATAGGAAACCGTGTTAATAAGCTGGGCGCGGTTATGGCCGCGGAAACCGCGTCGGAACCCGCGTCCAAAACCGCGCCCAAAGCTGCCGTGTGAACATGCCCTAAGTCTACCTCTTCTGTACTACATTCCAGACATCAGCTGCTTCCATTGGAGACTGAATCAAGGCTAGCAACATGTGAGTTTGCTGGAGTGGAGACCAAACCCCCTTCAAAGGGTTAAGGATGAAGACCAGGGGCGTCTTAGACTCTACTCCTCAGCACAGCCATATGCACAGTCGCACATGTGAACCAGTGGATCCACCATCTGTCTCAGTTGAGCTGTGACAGTCACAGCGTTTTGGATGTTCCCCAACATAACAGTTTTTGAATCAACACAACAGCAGTTATTTAGGGAACACGAGATAAAGTAACTGGATGTTGGTCCGCTTCGTAGAACCATCATATACAAATATAACATAGTGACAGGTTTTCTTACATGACATTCTCATTTCAGGACTGTTAGGGCCCGTCCCCACGGCACAGAGCAAATACCAGTTAGATTATCCGACCAGTATTTGCTCTGTTTTTGTGCCGTGCACACGGCCACAGGGGGGCGGCTTTTCTCTGCCGTTTGCGGAGAAAAGTCCTCCACCTTCGCATTGACTTGTTCATATTCCACCCAAAAACTGGACGGAAGAATGAACATGTTCAATGTTTTTCGGACCAACGGCGGTCTATAAAACCATCCAGCGGAAAATAAGTGCAGTGGGGACCGCAGCACAGATTTTCCATTAAGGTCCGTGATAAAGTTGAACAGCCGGTTTACAGACAGCTTTAAAAACCGAAAACCGTCTGTTAAACCGGCTGAAAAACCTGCCGTGGGGACATGCCCTAAAGGGCCGTTCACACGGCTTATTTTGGGCATGGATTCCAGTCGTGTTGTGCTCCGTACTGCGCTGCAGTACGGCTGGAATCCGTCCCAGCCATTACGGTAATCCACAGTTCTCATGCACATTATCCGCGGGATACGCGCCGTGGATAATGGATGTCTATGAGGCCGGCGAGCTGCACCCCCGCCCTTATTCAAGCCGTAATTGCGGGCAAAATCCGTCCCGCAATTACGGCTTGAATAAGCCGTGTGAACCGGGCCTAAGGGTGCTTTCACACAGAGCTTTTTTTGGTGTGTTTTTTATGCATTTTTGTGCAGAAATATACAGCATTAATTTCTGTGCCTTTCTGCACAAAAATGCATCCAAAAATATATCAAACTTAGAGCCATGATTTTGCAGCAAAAAATGCAATATGACTTCAGCATGTCACCACACCTACACAGCCTTTCTGTTGGACCTATGACAAGACTTGATTAGATCAATTCAAACTTTAAGGAGTTGTATAAATATTAGGAAAAAAAGTTTAATGTAAGTACATCCTCAGGGTTAGATTCGACATAGAGTCTGCAGCAGTCTAAGATGTTGTTAATGCATAACTCTCTTGGAATCTGATTCTCAAGTAATTTTAGGATAAGACCCCATTTGCCCATCAAGATATTGAAAAGTATTTTGCAGCGGTATTTTTCTCTGTAGGTTCCACTTTTGGTTTTGGCTTAAGAATACTAATGCAACATACTGACCAAAATAATAAAGTGAAATTAAGGCCTCAGGGTGCTTTCACACAGTACGTTTTTGTAATTAATGCTGTGCATTTCTGTACAAAAACACACCAAAAACGCACCCTAGGGCCCCATGCATCAACCTTTGTATTGAGATATGGTCATAAAATGGATAAAAACAACTCCCAAACACAGCTTTATGGCATATCAGTAGGTTTTATGGTAAATGTTATTTACTGCTTTTTGCTTATTTTTGCAGATAAGTAACAGTTTTATCTGCAACAATGTGTGGGCATTAACAAGCATTTGATGTCCATGGAAGTTTGTAATTTGTATAACCAGAATTATGGTAAAATTATAGTTCCTATAGATGGGGGTTCCAGGCAAAGCACATCCCCTTTTATTATTTCTTATGCCCCAATGGTCAAGAGCCCTTTTAAAGAATAAGCAAAAAGTCTCAAATTCTGTTATATCATAAACAATCTACTGTTTATCAGGTATTCTTGCTACCTCCTCTATCTATGCAACGAAGTAGATCGAAATGGACCATGACTACTGTAGAGGTCCTTGAATTACACCCAGTCAAAATCAAGACAATTATTCATTGATCAGATCCACTTCTTTTTTTCCTGCATAGGAAACTGATTGGTTGCACAATTTTCCAACGATTGAGACCAAAATTTGGATGCAGGTGAACTGGCCTTACCCAAATCCGAACTGCAACACTACTCCTGTCTATGGCCCAATAAAAAAGCAAAAGTGGCATTTTATTAGAATGATAAAAGTCCAATAAACCACATTTGGCAGCCAAGAGCGAGGGCACATAGAAGACACATTGCACTAAATGAGGGATGTCACAACTAGTGTCGATAAAATCGACTTCTTTTAGATCCGACACCAGTTCAGGTTTAAGATGTGCCTAACCCTAAACCTTGAGATTCTTAGTTCACATGTTTTGATCAAAACTGTTTAAGCTACCCCCGACTATCAACGGTATCTCAAAGCGGGTGGTCCTACTCTATTTTTACCTCTCATTTGAGTCCAACCCATTGAACCGTCCAAAAATCCAGAGAGAAAAAAACACCAGCTTTACAAGCATACTGCACTGATCTAGCAGACTGTGGAGGGGGGAGAGGTGCAAGAAACCAAAATGGAGGCATCCACTCCTCCCTATATGAGTTAAAAGCAATATATGCCAAATGCAACGTATAGCTCTGCACAAAAAACATTTCTGAAAAACACAATGTGAACCTGGGTGCCACTGGCATGGCTGCAGTATATATACACACATTCCAATATCAGTGGCACACCATCAGCTAAAAGGGCTATCAAACAAGTCATGGAAACCTCTAAAGAAGCATTTATGCTATCTACAATACATGAAAAAACTTTTGTAGATAAAGCTAGCCTTAATCCTAACTATAACCCTAACCTTAAATTGGGGTTAGGGTTTTCAAACTGGTTTGCAGGGCTTAACTTACTGACCCCTTCTACCTCTGGTCCCCATCAATTCTGGTCTTGTGGTGCTCCAGTTCACATTTGGGCACCCTAACCTATACTCATCTTCTCCAAGTTCTCAGTTCCAGCGGCGCATATCTCCATTCTACTTCTAAACTGGGCGTCACTGCTGCAGCAGCTGGCTACAGTGGCCACTGCCTCTACTTACATCACTGTTCAGACCTGTTCACTTCTCAAAGGTAGAGTACATCAGAGGCATATGAGCCCTGCAGCCAATTAGGGGCTGCAGCAGTGACATTCCCATTCGGAAGTAGAAGAATGAGAAGAAAAGACCAGAGGGACGCAGAGCTGGAACTGAAAACTGGAGGAAGTGGAGTATAGAAAAAGGAAAGGTAGAGACTCAAAAACAGCCTCATTGAAATATCAATTCATACCAAATTGCAGGAAAAATATTTCAATACAATTTTACTTTTAATAGGTATACATTAAAACAATTTCCAAAAGAATACGATCAAATCCAAACAAGGGGCTTACCGCACCTCCCATGACAATCGCTGGTCACCAGAGATAGTAATCTGCTTAGGAGAAAGATTCTATGTTCACATAGAGCAAAGGGATACGGGCAAAAATAAGGAGGTCAATATAGCCTATTAACTCCTCACTACCTAAATCTCCCTAACAGAAATCCCTTGCAGGAAAACCGTCCTGAAAAGAACGGTCCTGCGTAACTAAACTTCTAAATTAGATTCCCTATTTCTATGAAAAGTAAATCGGTGACCATAAATAAGAACAAACTTACAAGATACCTAGACGCGTTTCCTTTGGTAGCTACCAAATTCCTCAGTGGGCAAAAACCATCGGTGTGGGGCCTATAACGGCTAGTGTGCCAATAACCTACAGAAGTCCTTCTGTGATGACCCACAAGTTATTGGCACACTAGCCGTTATAGGCCCCACACCGATGGTTTTAATGTATACCTATTAAAAGTAAAATTTTATTGAAATATTTTTCCTGCAATGAAGGTGAGTATAGGTTCAGTTTTAGGGTGTCTCTAGAGCATTATAAAAAAAATTGTATAACAAAGTGGAAAACCCCTTTAAGTTAATGCACAGCAATAGTACCAACAGACAGTTTTTGTGGTGGAGACATCTATGGTATATATTGTTAAAATATTTGTCTGATCAATATGGTTCCAATTACTGTGACCTCCACTGATTGCTGTAATAAAGTAGCAGCATGTGTCTCCTGTTGGCTATCGCTGATCATAAAAGCCAGCAAGTCATTGTTACTTTGTTCTAGCAGCAAATCCTAGCAAACTCTATACTGAGAAAACCTAGTCTATAAAAATAGTTATTAATGATTAATTTAAAAAAGGGGTCTTATAGAGCAATTATGGTGCAGTCTGTTGTCAAGGAAACAGTTTTGCTCTTGCTATACTAAGTCTAACTACATCATATACTGTATCAACCCCATTTCACGCATTATCATATTGTGTATAGGGACTGATGGATTTTTATTTATTTATTTTTTTTACATTTTGCTGTTTATGTCTTATATCCTTATTTCTCTTAATTTACGGTAACTGTAAGAATAGGATGATCTATAGGTACTATTTGCTCAAATGCCAATACTGGTAGAATAACTAGATGACAAAGGGGGTGAGCAAATAAAAAAAGATACTTGACTAGCTAACTCTCCCTGTATTGCATTCTGTACCAATTTGTGCATTTCTTGCATTGTTTGTAGCCTCCTTTCTCTGCAGCCGAGCAGCCACATTTCCCTTTGCCCTGGAAAATTACAGCCCCAGGGAGCAGTCACCTATTGTGGATCCTGTGTAAAGTTATCTATATATAGGTGTCACCTTTCATTGTAATCCTGCCTGTGAGGAGACTGGTAAGAAGTGGTACCTTAAAAAAGGATGTGTCAGACTATTATTAAGTTTAGAGTCTTGAGTGAAAAGTGTAGGATTTAAAGATTATCTTGTTTTAAATTTAGGTAGTGAAAATGGAAAGCAAAAAAGAAATCAAAAATTTCTAAGATATATGGTTAACATAAAAACAATGGCCCATACTATGATGACACATTCCCATCAACTACTTAAAGAGGTTGCCCAGTTAACAAAACTAAAAATAAATACTCAGATAACTTCCCTGAGTATTCACTCTTCCTGTGATTTTTTCTGTGCTAATTTGTGCTTTTCCTGTGTTGTATGTAGCCTCCCTTTGTTGCAAATGAGCAGCAGCATTTCCTGTTCAAAAGCTGTTTCCCTTTGCACTGTAAAACTTCAAACTCCAGGATCCCATGCCGTGTTTTGTGTATCCTTCTCCCTTCCAACTTCATTTTCAGGGCACACCCCCTGTTTACTATCTCATGTTGGAAGTCTAAGGCTACGTTCACACTGTATAATACACCCCTTTGGTCCTCCTGGGCTGGACACAGAGCTGCTTCCTATGTGTGGAGACCCAGAAAAATACTGAGCTTCCTTATTTATGGTCAACAACTAATGTAGAACTGTAAAAAGTGCACAGTAAGGGCATGTACCCACGGCACAGGTTTGCGGACGGTTTTTCAGATGGTTTGTGGTTTTGCAGACCGTCTGAAAAACTGGCCGCAAACGAACACACAGGGCTTCTATGGAAAACCACTGCACGGGTTTTCCAAACCACTGGCCGCCCGAAAAACATTGAACATGTTCATTCTTCCGTTCGGTTTTCGGACAGAATATGAACATGTGAATGGGAAGGGGGAGGGCTTTTCTCCACTCATCGTGGAGAAAAGCCGTCCCCCAGTGGAAGTGGGGCGGCACACTAACCGGATAAATACCGGTCGGATAAACCAACCGGTCTTTGTTCTCTGCCGTGTAAACGGCCCCTAAATGTAATGATAGCACATTAGAAAACTGAGGGAGAAATATTCAGAAAACATTTTTTTCCACTGGTCAGTTCTTACAGTTTTTGGGAAGTGGAGGAGGATAAAGAGAAAGAGAGAGAGAGAGATAGAGAGAGAAGGAGAAGCAGAGGGAGAGACAGAGAGTGGGAGAGGGGAGAGAGGGAGAGAAAGGGAGAAAGAGAAAGATGGAGAGAAGGAGAAAGGGAAAGAGAGGGTGAGGGAGGGAGAAGCAGATGGAGAGGGAGAGAGAGGGAGAGGGGAGGACGATAGAGGGAGTGAAAGGGAAAGACAGTCAGGAAGAGGGAGAGAAAGATAGAGAGAGAGAGAAAGAAAGAGAGAGGAGAAGCAGTGGGAGGGAGGGAGAAAGGGAGAAGGAGAAGAGAGGGGAAGAGGGAGAGAGAGAGGGGGAAGAGGGAGAGAGAGGGAGAAGAGGGAGAGAGAGAGAGAAAGGAGAGAGAAGAGAGGGACAGAAGAGGAAGAGAGAGAGAGAGAATGAGAGGGAAAGAAAGAGAGGAAGAGAGAGAGAGAGAAGAGAGAGGAGAGAGAATGAGAGGGAAAGAAAGAGAGGAAGAGAGAGAGATATCTGTAAGAAGATGCTAATTATACCCTCTATGGGCACCACAATAGCTGCTATTAATAGTTGTCACCTAACAAGTTTCAATGGCTTCAATGGCTTAAATATTAATATGGTAACCTAATGCTCCGCACACCTGAACTGAAGCAATGCTGAGCCTTGGGCATGAGAATCCTGGATACTCCACTTCCCCTGAGGTGGTGCCGTAGTGACATTTAACACTTACAGCTGAATTCCTGCACAGATCACTGATTGCTGCAGGATTCAAAAACAATTTATTTTTAGATCTTTGTTACAAGAGGGATTGTCCAAAGTGTACACCACCTGTAATACCAGAATTCTATTTCTTATTTACTGTCCTTCCATGCACAGCCTAAACTTATAAATCTCCTGTTAAAAAACAGCAAAGTTCCCCAAATGCTAAATAGTTATGAAGCAATACTAATTAAAAGTCTCAATTGTTTAATGAAGAATAAAAATGCAACACAAATTCCCCATTCTGTAAGTGAACAAGAGAAAAATACAATCATTTTAGTAATTAAAACAGTAGGTGTGATTTTCAGACAGCCCTTGCAAGCTTGGTTACGTGGATGAACACAATGAAGGAGATTCATGTGAGGATTTTGATGTCTAAAGTGCCCTATTGTAATAAGCCATCTGTTATAATTACAGCTTGTCAAAGCACATAACTGTTAGGAGGGAAACTATCCACATTGTATAATGGATCACACAATAAACGTATCATATGGACAGGCCTAAAGGATAACCGAGTATGTGGGTGTTCTGAGTGCATATAAAACAACAATAAGAATATGCCGATATACTGCACAGCTATTCTCACTGTACATGAAACAAAGCATAATATATGCAAATAAGGATGGTGGCTCTCCCCAGTGTTTGCAGCCAAAAACTATTAGAACACAGTGCTTTACAGGGTAGTGCTCTGCTTCAGATTCAGGTGAAATTTAAATTTGACCCATATCTGAGCACTTTAAAAATAGGAAAAAGTCCAGCGTGGCACTCTGTTCAAAGTTAAAATCGTTCCAAAACTTTATTCATTCTTAGTTATAAAATCCAAACATTATTTCCAGCATGGAATCGCATCAAAGCCGACGCGTTTCGGAGAACATCTCCTTATTCATGGCTGAGCACTTTGGTTCAGGTTGGCCTTAATTGATTTTTGACTAAAACTGGCCAAAAAATGACCATTACCCTAACTCTAAGTTGGGTTGGATATGGGGTTTTTAACTGGTCTGCAGGGCTTAACTCGCCTTTAGCTACACGGGATTTGATGTCACTTACAATCCAATGTCACATTAAGGTATGCTAATGATCTCAGAGTGCTATTGTTGTCGAACTAGAGGTGACAGGAAGAGCTATCTTAAAAATTATGGGCCCATAATCAGCATAATCAGCTCTGCTTTTGCTAGCTGAAGTCGTTAGAGGGACATTGGTAATGGAAGGGTTTAAACAGCAGGGCAAAAGGCTACAGAGCTCTAAAGGATTCAAATTAATATAGGTAAACAAGCTCACATACTACTGATAAGACACAACAGGGAGTGGCGTAACCATCCTGGCCAGGACTCCTGGAGCAATGACAGCCATGAGAGATGCTACAGAAGCTTGTGTACACAAGCAGGAGATAAGAACTGCTCTAGCTCTGAAAGTAAGCAATATCAGAACAGCAATGTATATAGTGATAGTCTTTAGTTACCTTTGCCTACATGTTTAAAGCCAATCGATGTGGTGAGAATAGCACTTTAATGGTCTTGATTGAACAGACGATAACATGTCCTTTGGACTTTGCAGAAAAAGTGGGTTGTTTTTGACCTCTCCCAGTCCAGTGCACTTCTCTCTCATATGGTTCAGGGAGCCACACAGTCACTGGAAAAGTCTATAGGTAAACAGCATGACCCCTATATTTAAATAACACTTATGTGTGGTAGCCACAAGACTTGGGTGCCAGGCTATCTCTAGCAACCCACCTAGGTTTACATACACCTAGGGCTGCCATGCTGGAGGTGCTTTATAAATACTTCCGTACTTTATAAGGCTATACATTAGATGAATGCATAAACAGCAATAGGTTGAGGACTATTCTATCTTTATATACCGTACCTATTTGAATGTTGTTTGTAGGGAAATAGAGTTTTCACGATCTGTATCCTGGGCTCTCACGGAGATCTTTCAATCTATTTCACATCATCACACTTTATTACTTTACGCCTATTGCCTTTACATTTTTGCTCACTATGAGATTGCCACAGTTTTCCCTGGATGTGATTTGCCTTTGTTGCTGCTAGAATTAACTGATACATCTATTCTATTTCCTTTCATTCCCAGATTATTTTTCTCTCATTCCCCTCTTTCAAAGGCTCAGGTGCTAACAAGTGTGAGCAGAGTGTACAGAGGCATGTGGTCACGATGATCATAACTGTCACAAATGAGAGACATTATACAGAATGGTATTATGCAGCTGACATATTGTATCATTACTTGGCATTTCTGCCATAGAGAAAAAGTCCAACCAACTTGTGAACAGTCTCAGACACATAGTGACAGATGGGCATAAGTGTAGGTAGCCAAGAGACCATGTATGCGTTAGTTTGGTTGCTGGGGGCTGAATTCACAGCTTGCTTCATAAAAATGGCTGTCTGTCCTGACAGTATACATGTTTATAATTAAGGCTATGTGCCATCTTAAAAATCCCAATAATAAACATTGTGCGATTGTAATGTGTGTTTTAGAAATGTAACAAAGAAATATTGTTTGCCCTTCTCCAATTCATTATTTAATTAATTTTTTTTCAGTATTTTAACTTATTTATAAATAATGCAGGAAATCCAAAAATATTTTGTATTGTAGCTTCATAATTCATATCTTAATGGAAAACAGACAGTCCCACACTGCCATCAAGGCTAAAAAAAAAAAAAGGATCCATTGCCAGTTTTGTTTAAATTTTAACAAAATTTAAGGGGATTGTGTGATGAAGACATTCTCTGTCCATTAAACTAAAAGCAATATATGGTTATGCACATCCAAAAAACATGTTTGAAAAAAATAAACATAGGTGCAACACTGGTGCGGCTGTAGTATACATACATACATATTCCAGTAACAGTGGCACATTATAAAATGAAGCACTATCAAAGGGGACATAGGAACTTTGAAAAAAGCATTCCTGCTATCTAGGATATATGAAAAAAATTTGACATCCTCAGTTCACATTTTTTATCAAAACTCTGTCCATTGACCACATTAGGACATATTTACTAATACAGCCATGGGATGTATTGGCTGGTTGTGGCTGGTTTTGCCATGTGTGCAAGGAATCAGAATAGCAGCAATCAGCTGATGAAACAATCCCTTTAGACTGATGCTTTAGAAGTATTCCCATCTCATTGAATAGCTTTAAAAGGGTTTTCCCATTTGGCTGTTTCACAGAGCAAGCGCCCCACAGCCATCTTCAGGCGCCTACTTTCTGTTCGGGCTGTGGTTCCACAGCAGTGACTGACATTTCAGCTCTGCTTTTCCTGGCTGAGCCTGTTAGAGGGACATTGCTGATGGAGGGGATTTAACAGCAGGGCACAGTCAGTAAGAAAGAGTAACAAGTCCCTGCTGCTGATAAGACACACCAGAGACTAACTATCAGAGAGAAGTGCTCAACAGTTTGTGAAACCTGCCGTAAACACGAGGAGATAAAAACTGCTCTAGCTCCGAAGTGAAGTCAATTCAAAACATCAATATGTTTGGTAATAAACTTCATTTACCTTTGTTTACAAGTTTAAAGCTAATTAATGTGATGGCAATACCCCCTTCAATATGTAGGCACATGTAAAATAATCATTATTACCAAATAAACATTTCTGTTCTGTTTCTGCCTTGGTTTCATAGATAGAACAGTTTTTACTTTAGTGTAAAAGTTATGACACCTTTGCCTCCAGATGCATACCCAAAAACTGTCCTGTAAATAGATAAGTGTGTATGCATATACAGTTCATCACTATATATACATATATAGTTAAGATGACTAAAAATAATGGATGAACTTTGTGTCAACAAACTAAATTTTGATTTTCAACCCTTCAAAATATTAACCTTTAGCCGATATGACAATTCAGGCATTCTTTCTATAATTGCATTTAGATATTTTTCAGAAATTTCTTCCAATCATTGTTGTAGAAGTTCTCACAAATGTGCTGCACTTGTAAGTTGCTTTGCTTCCAACGTTCTATCCTGTTTGTCCCAAACAAGCTCAATGGGGTTTAAGTCTGGAGACTGTTCAAGCCATTCTAGTCTTTAATGCCTACTGGCTTCTTTTTGTCTTCTTAGGTAGTTATGACAAACTTAGAACTATGTTTTGGGTCACATCTCAAGACATAAGCGTGAAAGTTAAAGCTTGGGCGGAAATGGGTCTTCCAAATGGACAATGACCAGAAGCTACTGCCAAACTGGTAACAAAGGGGATTAAGGATAACCAAGTCAATGTTTTGGAGTTGCCATCACAAAGCCCTGTTCTCATTCCTATTGAAAATGTATGGGCAAAGCTGAAAAGGCAGGTGCGAGGAAGGCGACCTCCAAACATGGCTCAGTTACATCAGTTCTGTCATGATGAATGGGCCAAAATTCCTACTATCTATTGTGAGAAGCTTGTGGAAGAATCCAAAACATTTGACCCAAGTCATACAGTTTAAGGGCAATGCTACCTAATACTAATGAAGTGTATGGAAACTTTTGATTTTGCAGAAAGTAATAAAAATGCCTTAAAAATTCTCTCTCTCATTATTCTGGCATTTGGCAAATATAAATGATTTTGGTTCCTAATTGACCTAAAACGGGTAAGGTTAATTCTGATTTCATGTCAGATAGTAAGAAAAACAGGCAGACAGGGCTTTTTATGTAGTATATGTAAACTTCTGGTGTCAACTGTATATAAACACTCACACACACTTTGGGTGTCAGTTAACATTTTCCATTTTTTTTCATTAACTTTACTTGAAACCCAGATAAAACATGTTACTGCATATGAATTTGCCCTAGAAGCTTACCTTTGCTTTCCAATGTTCACAGGCAAGGAATTGGCCTTGATATACTGCAAATAAATTTGCCATGTCTTGCTAGCCACTGTTGTCATAAATCATCTTCTTTCATTAATATTTGTGTCAGGCTATGAGTGAATCAGTCGTGTGTTTTCTGCACTGAGTTTTTAATGGTGTAAAAAAATGTCATTTCTCTGGGATAGCTGTAATGAATTGGTCTTCCAGTCTGTTGCCTTTGATGAAATGGGCAAGGTCTGTTTTCTTTTTTTACATACATTTTTGCATTTTAAATCAAGCATCAACTGTTATTGTGAAAATAGAGTTCAATAAGATGTGTAATATGGAGGTCTTTACATAATGTATAGCCAACGCTTGCTTCCATTTATAGAACACATTGATCCTTATTTTAAAGGGAACCTGTCAACAAGAAACTATACCTCATCCAAGATAACTATTCAGCTTTAGAGATAAAGGGATGAAATAATTTAATGATGTTAGGAACTGAAGCTCAAACCTTTCACTATTCGGTTCAACACAGGTTCAATCAAACTTGTGAAAAAAGTTAGGGCTTGTCCCCATGGCACAGGATATTGGTCGGTTTTCCAGACGGTTTGCAGTTTTACAAACCGTCCGAAAACCGACATGCGACACTCCCCCATAGACTTCAATAGAAAATCTGTGCAGCAGTCCCCACTGCATGTATTTTCCGCCGGATGGTTTTTGACACCGCCAGTGTTCCGAAAAACTTAGAACTTTCATTTTTCGCCGTTTTCGGCAGAAATGAGAGTGTAAGGGGAGGGTTAAATCCGAAAAACCGGGACAAAAGCTGCCCCCCTTCCCGCCCGGTATTTGGCTGTCCATGTAAAGCCCCTTGGGGTAGTTCACACGGTTTTATCTGCCGTTTTTGGGTCATTTGCCACGCATTCCTTTAATGTGCAAATCGCGCCACAATTACAGAATTCTACCCAAAAGCATAACGCTTCCCCCCGGTACAAAAAATTTTAAAAAATTGTATTGTACCCTGGGGGGGGAAAAATTTGACATTAAAAATTGTTCTGGCGCCTATGCCCCTAACATTCCCAGCCCACCCCCCACCCCCCCCCCCCAGGATTAGGAAACAAAAGATCATGCGGGTTTCCCAAAAACAGGGGCCAATCAATGCTACGACTCCCCCAATACACATGGAACCCCCTTAAGTTCGGACATCCCAAAGCAAAGTTTTTTTTTTCAACCCAAACCATAAACTTGCCCTCCCCCCAAATTTTGGCATTACAGCTCATGCATAAAAACCTAAACTAAAATAACGGAAAAACTTCTTGAAGAGTGCTTTGGGCATGCTCTTGAAATTAACTTTTGCGACGGGGGAGGAGAGACGTGACCATACCTGTTTAATGATAACCCGGGAACGCTAGAAAGATCCTACAAACAAAGGGAAAGTTTTGGTTTTAACTATTAAAAACACCCAGTGTAGATACTTCAAAATTTCAGAATTTTTTTTATATGAATTGACATGGAAAATTAAAAAAAATCAAACAATTCTTAAAAAAAAATACGGTACCGTTCAAAAGTTTGGGGTCACTCAAAATTTTTGTGTTTTCCCTGAAAACCCTACTTTTTTTTATCAAAAGTTCAAAGAATAAAATTCCAGACTTTTGACAAGTTAAAAATAATGTTTTTTTATTTAAAATAAAATTTTTTCTCTTCAAACTTTGTTTCGCAAAAAAATCCCTTTGCAAAATTCCAGGATTGCAACTTTGGCATTCTACTGAAATTTTGTTGGGGTATCGGGAGAAATTACCCCTTGCTTCCCAGAACCCTCCCAAAAATTATTGGCTGGGGGCACTTTTTGCTACCAAGGGTCAACTGCTCCCACAACAGCTAAATGGGGGGAGTCTGGGTGACAGCCGCCCAAATCCATTACAATAAATCCAGCTGCCTCTTTTTCCCCCTAAGTATTCTTGCTTTTTTTTGGAGGGGGCTTTGGTCATTGCCTGTTGCGGGATAAAATTTGGCTCCAAAATCTTCCAGGGGGAAAGGCATGGCGGCAAAAGGAGTGATGCCTTCCTTATTAAAAATCCTTTTCCTTGTACAAATTCCACTTTCCCAGCACCAAGAAACCCCAACCTCATTTTACCTCCCCATGCTGACAAAGGCCGGGGCTTTTTTTCGTTTTCTGTGTGACCAAACATCCAAACTTCGATTTGTTTTCCCATAAATTTTTTTTCCAATCTCCTCTTTCTTTAGCCCATAAAATCTTTTCCTTTATTAGCCTCTCAATTGGCTTTTTCTTTGCCACTCTGCCCTAAGCCAGCATCCCGGAGTGCTCTTCCTGTAGACTTTGACACTGGCTTTGCGGGGTTACTTTTTTAATTTAAGCTGCCATTTTGGGATTTTGGAGGACGTTTTCAAAAAACTAAGACTCTAATGTATTTGTCTTTTTGCCAGTTGTGCACGGGCCCCCCACTTCTCTTTCTACCTTTAACCCCGTTTGTGCTCCCTTGAAGGGGGTAGTACCACCTTTTTAGGAAACTAGTTTTTTTTGGGAATTTCCCATGGAATAGCCTTATCTCTCAGCAAAGAATAACTGGTCTTTACAGAAAATTCCTTTTCTCCATTTTGGGAATTTAATCGAACCAACAAATTAAGCTCCAGATTCTCAAATACCAAAGAAGGCATTTTTTTTACTTTCCCCAATCACAAAACTTTTTCCTGTTCTAACATACTTTTACGGGTTTCAACAAAAATTCCAATAGCTTTTTTACACAGTTAACAAACCAATGTAATTAGAAAACTGGGGGTGGTTGTTGGAAAAGGGGCCTTATAACCCATTAATATTGCATTAAAGAGTTTTCCCTTAAAATTTTGCCCCTTTCCGCTTAAAACTCCGGGGTGCTTTTGTCTGTCTCTTCCCTCCCCCCTTTCCCCCCCCCCCTCCACAAAAACAGCTCTCCTTTTATACAGCATGGGGGGGGGGGGGTTTTTGCTGCCAGGGTTAACCCTGGTGTGTGCCTGCCTGGTTGCTGCAGCCCCGGGTCACGGAGTTAGCTCCCCGGAAAAAAGGGGCTTCTATGAGTGGAGCCAGAGTCTGGAACGTGTAATTAAAGCAGACAAGGGGGATGTAAGTGTTTTTTTACCCCCCTTAGCATACAAATTCCAATCTCCACAACAAAAAACCCTTCAAAGACCAGGCATGGGGAAATGTTACTTTCCAGGTTCACTAGTACAGAGAGCAGAAACTTCAATCCCCCCTATCTTATGTATTAGTAATCACGTTCCACAACACTATGAATAGTAAACACAGGGTCACTGCTGTTTAAAACTATTTATCACCTCACTTGCTCCTTCAAACTTTAAACAGAGGGAAAAGGGACACACGGGGTTAAACCAGGAGCCAAAAAACACAGAACCAGACCTTCCCTCCTCCACTAAAAGCATTTGTGTGGGGGGGTCTCGCTCCGACCTGTATCGAGGCTGATAAGTCATACAGCCTGACAGCCTGAGAAAAGATCAACATCGCTGCTAAGAGATTTTAGAGTGATTCCCCCCAAAAAGGGGGAACTCAAAATCATAGGACATTTGTAAATGAAAATTTTGGCAAAGCTGCTTGTTTTTTTTAAAAATCTTTTAATTAAAACCCAATCTTGTAGCGAAAACCCCTTTTCAACCCAAAATTCAGCTAGAAAGTCATTTTCCCCTTAACAAAATATAGGTATTTTGATTCATTTTTAAAGTTACTTCATTGAAAAAAAAAAATTTTCTTCAAAAAAAAGGAAATTTTTTAAGTGACCCCAAACTTTTGAATGGTAGTATATATTAAGCATAAAATTGTGATTTAAACAGGTACTTTTCCTATGCTTTATTCCTTTTAAGGAAAGGCAGTGTTTCCATGCTTTCAGTATATGTGGTCACTGTACATCATGGAGAACATCCTGACATTAGTCTTGAGGATTCAAAGAGCTAATATGCAATTAAAACTCTTTCATTTTATATTTAGCAGCTGTTTTTACTATGTGTATTATTGAAGTTTCTTTTATGGCCCAAGTCTCTAATTAAAACCACTAAACTAAAACACACTTGTATATAAAACTAAATTAAGTTTTTAAACCCCCAAATTTTCTGGACTTTTGAAATAAAATTTTAACTAAAAGGTATCAGATATATTAAAGTTGTAATAACTGAAACAACTAAAAAAAAAAAAAAAACTAAACACTTCCATTTTTATTTATTTTTTTCAAGGATCTTTTTACTTTAATATTTAAAGGGGTGTTTACAAAAGGATTGCTTTCTTTTAAAGACTTGCAAAAACAAGTACTTTAATTTTGTCCATTAAATTCCTACCTATTCCTAGAAATCCCCTCTTGTATGGGCTGCATCAGCTCCTCAGGTCGCCATAGCTACAGACCTGTTTGATCTCTCCTGATAGGCTGCCAGTGTTGGTTACCATAACTACAGACCTGGCTTCTTTTGCAGCCTAGGAGAAGCCAGTAAACACGCCCCTGAATTCAAGAGAGCAGGAGGTAAGATAAATCTATGTAGTGAGACAACCCCTTTAAGAATTCTGACACTAAAGGAAGGGGCTACAGATTAGGGTAGGTTCACTCTACGAACCAGCCTGTCATCTGTGTACCACTGAGTACATGGTAAAAGGCAGGGGTGTTGCTATGGTCCTGAAACATTTGGGGCCCGGGCTCTCTGTGTTATGTTTTGCTCAGTAGGGCTGGGTTCACACAGTATTTTTATGCTTATTCGTTAATTGCAACATGTTTTTTTACAGCAAAAAAAAATGTATGTTCCTGTCACTAATTTTATGCATATTACACATAGTTACTGTTCATTACCTCAGCAGTACACCATACAATGAAGATCAGCACTGACTAATTTCTACTTTATAATAACCTCTCACCTACGAAAGATAGTGTAATACACATAAATAAAAGTCAAACATTAACTGAATAATACACCTATAAATGGAGCAAATATACCATATGTATGACTGTTAATAAAAAAAAAATTACAATACCAAGACTCAATAATATTACTACTTAAGGACCAGGGGCATTGCTAGGGTCCTAAAACATCCGGGGCTCGGGCCCTTTGTGTTTTTCTGGGTAGGGCTGGGTTCACACGACATTTTTCACGCCTCATTGTGAACTGTGGATGTTTTTTTACAGGAAAAACCTTGTGTTCCTGTCACTAATTTTCTGCACATCCCACACAGATCCCATCTCCTCAGCAGTCACTGTACAGTAAAAATCACCAATGACCAATTTACTTTTTCAGAACTTCTCACCTTCATATGACAATACCCCTAAACAGTCACCAAAACATACACCGATACATGGAGCAAATCTACCAGACAAGTGATTGTTACTAAAACCCTCCTACAAAACCAAGACCCAAAACTATTACTACATAAGGATCAAATAATCCTGCCAGACCCCACATGTGACTATCAGCTGTACACAGGCTCTGATTACATATACCACCGCCATACAGTGACCAGATAGTGGTAGATACTAGTTGTATGTAGACGCTCTGCAGACATATAAGTGATTACACTGCAGTTACATTTAGTGACTCACAGGAGACGTCTTTTCTGATCAGCGTCGTTCACCTTCCCTTCTCTTCTCCATCCGGTTCACACCTTCATGCTGATTGCTCCCGGCCAATACTCGTCCCTGAGGATTTGGACACAAATATCTTAGAATCCTCACATTTCCAGCAACTCCTTAATTATAGGTATAGCAGTCCCCTCAGTTAGGTATATAGGGGCACTGAAGCAGTATATGGGGCCACAGGCAGGTATAGGGGGCCACAGGCAGGTATATAGGGGCCACAGGCAGTATATAGGGGGGCACAGGCAGTATATGGGGGCACTGAGGCAGTATATGGGGCCACAGGCAGTATATGGGGGCACTGAGGCAGTATATAGGGGCCACAAGAAGGTATATAGGGGCACTGAGGCAGAATATAGGGGCACTGAGGCAGTATATGGGGGCCACAGGCAGGGATATGGGGGCCACAGGCAGCATATGGGGGCCACAGGCAGTAATATGGGGCCACAGGCAGTAATATGGGGCCACAGGCATTAATATGGGGGCCACAGGCAGGGATATGGGGGCCACAGGCAGGGATATTGGGGCCACAGGCAGGCATTACAGGGGCACAGGCAGTGTATGGGGGCCACAGGCAGGGATATTGGGGCCACAGGCAGGCATTATAGGGGCACAGGCAGTATATGGGGCCACAGGCAGTATATGGGGCACTGGCAGGTAAACGCTTTAAAAATAACATTAATACTCACCTTAACTCCCCCGGCGAGCGCGCTCTGTCCTCTTCAGCCCGCGCTCCTCCGGCAGCTCCTCGGGCGCACGGCCTATGACGCGCTGTGCGCCCGAGCAGAGCAGCGTCGCGATGACATCACATCATCGCGACGCTGCCGGCTGAGCGCACGGGCCACGGCGGGTCCTCAGCGCTGTGAGGACCCGGCGCCCCGCTGTGTCGGACCCAGAGCCGGTCCGACACTGTCTGTGGAGCAGGGAGCGCTCGCTCTCTGCTTCACAGAAACCCCCAGCTGCATGTGCGTCCAGCGACGCACATGCAGCTGAAGGGCCAGTCGGTGCTCCAAGCCCACGGCAGCGGCCTGGAGCCCGGGAGACTCGGGGCACAGGGAGTTTTATTCGGGGCCCGAGCCCCGAATAAAACAGCCTAGCGACGCCCCCGTTAAGGACTAAACAATACTGCCAGACCTTGACCAAATGTGACCGCCATATGTGACTACCTGCTGTACGCAGTGACCAGATAGTGACAGTGACCAGATAGTGGTAGATACCAGTTGTATACAGGTTGTGCACACATAAGTGATTACTGTGCAATTACATAAAGTGACTTACAGGTGGTTTCTTTTCTAATGAGAGTCGTTTTTCTTTTCCATCTGGCCTAGACCATCATGTTGACTTCTCTTGGCCACAACTCGTATCTGCAGAATTTACTACCTATTGGGGGGTTTAAATACCTACCTACCTACTGGGGGGTCTATATACCTTCCTGTCTAATGAGGGTTTATACAGGGAAAGCATAGTGATGCCCCATACTCACAGAAACAAGCTTTCCTATGAAAGGAAAACCAGGTGCCTGCTGTGGGGAATTGGGAGTCACCCATCACACCTATATAGGCCCCCATTAGCTAGGGAGGTATGTAGACCACCCCCAATAAGTAGGTAGGTATATATATATATCTCCTCATTGGGTAGGTATATAAGTCCCATTAGTAGGTAGGTATATAGCCCCTTAGTAGGCAGGTATTTAGGTACCCTTGGTAAAAAGCGCCCTTCTGTACATAGACAGGTAAACTTACAGGGTTACAGTTTATTTAGAAAAGGACACAAAAAATCAGAACCGCGGGTGAGTGTCTTTATATAAAATTCTGTCTGAAGCCAACACTACGGGAATATATAGATACAGGAAATTAACATGTGGAGTCATTATGGGTAGATATAAACGGGGGTAGTAACCATAATAAAATTCTATGAAGGGTCTGCTATAGGCCACCAGAACCCATAGAAGATGTATTCCTCACACAAACAGATGAGGTGGCTAAACATAATGAGGTTTTATTATGGGCAACTTCAACTACCCAGACATAAATTGGGAAACTGAAATCTGAATATTTTGCCGAGGGGCCATAAAAACATTTAATTCCAGTAAGGCTAATATAAATCTGCTTATAGAAGCCCTAAACCACATTGACTGGGAATAGGTCTTCAAAAATAACAGAACAGATAATAAATGGGAGGTTTTTAAAAACATCTTAAGTGCCCACTGTAAGAGGCACATATCTTATGGAAATAAAATGATTAGAAACAGGAAAAAGCAAATGTGGATCAACAAAGATGTAAATGAGGCAATAACTAAAAAGAAAACAATTCAGCTACTAAATCAAGAGGGCAGTGAGGAGGCACTGTAAAGCTATAAGGAAAAAAATAAAATATGCAAAATAATGATAAAGACCGCAAAGCTGGAAACAGAAATGATGGTTGCAAAAGAGAGTAAAACTAATCCCAAAATATTTTTAACTATATAAGTAGTAAAAAGTATTTAAAAGTAAAGTAAAAAAGTAGTAAAAAGATTAAAACTGAAAATTTTGTCTCTTTGAAAAGTAGTGAGGGAGGCATTGTAGAGAGCAATGAAGAGAAAGCAAACCTATTAAACAACTTTTTTCTCCACGGTATTTAACACAGAAAATGACATTCCTGTAGATAGACAGAGGGATGAGGTAAATTTCACCTTAAATGTCTAATCCAGGAAGAAGTGCAGCTCTGCCCTGACAGTATACACCCTCGTGTCCTAAGTGAAGTAATGGGTAAAATGTTTGAAGGTTTTCTCAGAGATGCTATCCTGGAGTATCTCACTGAAAATAAATGTATAACGCCGTTCCAGCACGGGTTCATGAAGGATCGGTCCTGTCAGACTAATCTTATCAGCTTCTATGAGGAAGTTAGTTCTAGACTGGATCGGGGTGAGGCACTGGATGTCATATCTAGATTTTTCTAAAGCATTTGATACTGTGCCACATAAAAGGTTGGTAAGTAAAATGAGAATGCTTGGACTGGGGGAAAACGTGTGCAAGTGGGTAACTGGCTCAGTGATAAGAAAAAGAAATTGTGGTGATTAATGGTACATACTCAGACTGGATCCCTATTACTAGTGCAGTACCTCAGGGGTAAGTATTGGGCCCTATTCTCTTCAATATATTCATTAAAGGGGTTCTCTTACTACAAGGAATGCTTTTCATGTTAAAGATCTTGCAAAAAAAAAAATCACTTAGCAATATATACCCATTAACATTGTCTTACCTATTATGAGCTATCCCCTCTTGTATGGGCTGCATCAGCTCCTCAGGTTGCTATAGCTACAGACCTGTTTGATCTCTCTTGATAGGCTGCCAGCACTGGTTGCTATAGCAACAGACCTGGTGTCCTCGACAGCTCAAAACTACAGGCCATTAGTAGCCAGTAAATTAAAAAATGAAACTGAGAAATAAGGACTGCGGTAAGATGAACTGATGTAGTGAGACAACCCCTTTAATGATCTTACACATGGATTGTACAGTATAATATGAATCTTTCCAGATGATACCAAGCTCTGTAAAATAATCAACACAATAGAGGAAAGATATTGTAGAGCTTGAACGGGTTCAAAGGCGGGCAACAAAAATAATAAAAGGACTGGGTGGACTACAATACCCAGAAAGATGAGCAAGATTAGGGTTATTTAGTTTAGAGAAATGACTGCTTCAGGGGGACACAATAAATATTTCAAAGGTTAATGTAGAGATCTCTCCCAAGATCTATTTATACCCAGGATTGTATCTAAAACAGAGTTCAAAAAGCATCTGGATGTATTTCTAGAGTGTAGTAATATAACAAGTTATAGTGACCGGGATTCTGGAGAAGGGTCTGGATACATTTCTAGATGTAATAATATAACAAGTTATAGTGACCGGGATTCTGGAGAAGGGTCTGGATACATTGCTAGATGTAATAATATAACAAGTTATAGTGACCGGGATTCTGGAGAAGGGTCTGGATACATTTCTAGATGTAATAATATAACAAGTTATAGTGACCAGGATTCTGGAGAAGGGTCTGGATACATTTCTAGATGTAATAATATAACAAGTTGTAGTGACCAGGATTCTGGAGAAGGGTCGTTGATCCAGGAATTTAATCTGATGACTAGATTAAAGTTGGCAAGGAATTTTTTCCCTAAAATTAGAACAATTGGCTTCTACCTCGTGGGGGTTTTGCCTTTCTCTGGATCCATACTATAGCACCATAGACTGAATTTGATGGACATCT
Organism: Phyllomedusa bahiana; assembly: GCA_025379985.1. NCBI lineage: Eukaryota > Metazoa > Chordata > Amphibia > Anura > Hylidae > Phyllomedusa > Phyllomedusa bahiana. The sequence goes on along the minus strand of JAODAL010001202.1, from coordinate 216,427 downwards.
GTCTTCTTTCGACCTTACAAACTATGGAACTATGTATACTCAGGTGGCCACAAGCTTGCTTACAACCCATGAGTACTCCACGGGGCAGGGAGCTCTTGCTTCCACTCTATCGTAACCTTCAAGTGTGTGCGCGACAACAGTTGAAAAGAACACCGGCACGCCAAGCCCATGGCACAGGGCCGGAAGCTGGCCACGGACTGACAATCTGCCATGGGGGCAGATTGCTGATTCAGTGAAGCAGCATTTTTATAAAACTGCCTAGCAATGCCCCTGCTAAAAGGTATTTAGATAGATATACACTGCACCATAGCCATAGGCTAAATCTGTGTAAACTGAGCCATACTAGAAGTGATGAATGGAAGTGACATCAGATCCCGAGAGATATGGGCCTAAAGGCGATGGGGACCAGTAAATTAAGCCTTGCAGAGCAGTTAAAAACCCTAACCCCAATATAGAATTATAATTTTGATAATAATAAGGGCTAGGTTTAGGATTAGGGACAGAGTGAAAAAATTTGGGTTTGTAATGTTCTGGACACAATTTTATTTTTTTTTTTAATTTAATGTTTATTAAACATTTTTAACATATAAGTGAACAGTCAGACCACAAAATGAAATATCATGAATAGGCACAAACAAAATGATATAAGCGCATTTGTACGTTCTGCAATAAGCAGATGGTAGAACGAATTGACAATGTGACTGCCAGGGAAATACAAAAAGTAATAAAAGAAGAGGGGAGAAAAGGAGGAAGAAAAAAAAAATATATACTTTATATATATATATATAATATAAATATATATATATATATATATAATATAACAAAAAAAAGGGAGGGGAATAAAACCTAATAGGTCCGTCGGGTCCCAGGAGAGGAGAGGGGCAGCTGTGACAAAGATATATAGCACAAGGAAAGGACAATGTCAAGGATCCCATCCCGACCCTCCGGCCCCCTATCCCAAGAGGATCTTAAATGCTTGAGTGTCTTGATAGAGGATCCACGGGCTCCACGTACGAAGGAACCCAGTAGCTTCCTCAGGGGAGTGCTGGACACATTTTTTCACAAGCCCAGTCAAACCAGTGTCAAGCCAAACAGGAACAGATTCAAGCAACACTACTTATGAATAACCTGCAGATCCTTAGCTGTTACCATGAAATTTCATGTGATCTTTAAAATTGTCTTGTTTTTGGAGAAATTTTGTTTGACCATTCAAATGGCTCAAGCAAGTAATTTATGATAAAATGTTTTGGTGACTATTTTGTGCCCTAGGCCATAACAGAGTTTTTCCACCTGGCTGTTTTAACAGAATTGACTGACTTTCCAGCTAGTTCCTATTCCTAGCTGTGCCTGTTAGGGGGACATTGATAATATATATATGAGGAAGCTCCTAGTGAGAGACAAAAACATACATGCTGTCGGACTGTTATCTGTATATTTACATACAAAGATAACAAATGTCACTACAGACCTGACAGCAAGGCATACATCTCTCACAGTAACTCTATAGCATAAAAGATTTTCTTGGTAAGCTCCTGTCATGTTGATAAAACAAAGCAGGGACTGACATCCAAATCCCAGCCAGGGCTGCGAAAGCAGAGAGGTGGTCGGTAACATAGGAAATCATCTGTAAATCAGGATATAAAAACTGCTATATTTCTGAAATTAAGCAAAATCAGAACAGCAATATACTTGATAATAGTCTTGAGTTACCTTAGCCTATGTCTTTATAGCTAACTAATAAAATGGGAATAATTTCATTTAAAAAAAACAGTTAATTTACATATAAAAATACTTTCGATTGTGATTGACTTGTCCAAAAATATTATTTCCAAAGCTATTTTAATTCCAAATTCTTTGAAAATATTCATGTTAATTCTATATTTGCTTTATTGTTCATCTTCATATGTAGCCCTACTGTTGGCTACTTTTAAGAAGGGTAATTTATTACAAATCTAATACAATTTTATTTACCAGAACATAAAGTAATTATTGCCTTGTTTTGGTATCCTGAGATTATGCTGTGTGATTTTACTGATGAACTTCTACTAAACTAAACAGTTATTATGGATGTTGGTAGAAAAATCGTTGAGAAAGCAACAAATAAAGTTGAAGCTTCACAAATTCATCTGGCCTGGCAAGCTCTGGCTTGGAAAGCTGCATAGGAAGTGCACGTAATATTGTAAGACTATGTTGAAATGACACTAATTCTTTATTAGCATTCTAGAATTCTCCCCTGTTCAATCAATTCACTCATTTGGATGCACCTGAAAGTCTTAAAAAATGCACAACGTTTGCTGTTTAAATACTGTTAAAAAAAAATTCCAATGAAGAGTTCACATTTACTTACATAGTATGGAGAAACCTGGGGTGACATGTATGAATCCTGGCACAGTTCTAAATCGCTTGAAGGCAGTGTAGAATGTACCAGAATGTATAAATCTGTTCTTCTCCAGGACATACATACAGGGCAGTGTAAAAAAGAGTCCAATACCCGGAGGTTCTGCAGGCCTATCAGGCACCACCATTTAACACCCAGGTCTGGCTGTTCTTCTGCAGGTCATACATACAGGGCAGTGTAGGGCCAATACCACAAGTCTGGCTCAGCACCACCTTTACCCTGGTCTGGCTGTTCTTCTGCAGGTCATACATACAGGGCAGTGTAGAGCCAATACCACAAGTCTGGCTCAGGCACCACCTTTACCCTGGCCTGGCTGTTCTTCTGCAGATCATACATACAGAGCAGTGTAGAGCCAATACCACAAGTCTGGCTCAGGCACCACCTTTACCCTGGTCTGGCTGTTCTTCTGCAGGTCATACATACAGGGCAGTGTAGAGCCAATACCACAAGTCTGGCTCAGGCACCACCTTTACCCTGGTCTGGCTGTTCTAACTGTTCTGCACCTAGATTGGTGTCAAAGAATCATAAATGTGTCTACTTCTATGAATGTGGTGCAACACCCCCAGAACGCGCAAAATCTGTGGCACCCTAAAAGTCTCTTTGGCACATTACAAAGGGACTTATCGCGCCAAAGTTTGGAGTGCACTTGTTTTATGCAGTACATTCTTTTTGGTTCATGAGGAAACTGGTGCAGCCTTGTTCATACATGTCGCCCCTGGTGTTCAATGCATGTAACAATATTCACGTCCACCTAATATCCTGACTGCTGCTGGACATGTATGCTTAATTACTCTGCCCACAGCCAGGAATGTGTGAAGCGATATGAACATGTACATGCCCAATAAGTTTTTACTGTTTTATTTTTATTAACGTTTCATTGGTTTCTAAAGAACTGCCTACTATGGATATTGCAGTATACTTCTTCACTATTCTGTATTCCATGTTACCTATGTGAAGGGAAAGTAAGAATAGACTATTTTCAGCTTCCAGAGGGGGAAGAAGACGGATTCTGTCCAGAGCCTGTAGGAAGAAATGGAATCAACAAAGATGAAGTATAAATTTTTAAGCTAGAAATAGCAAAATACTTTTAAAAAGCTGTTAACATATTTTATAAACTTTTGCTATGAAAATTTATAGGAACAACATTTTAATAAGATTAAAATATATATATACATACTTGATGCTGTTGAAGCAACAGTAATGTTATTGCATTAAATTGATTAACTGAAAAACAATAGCGGAATTTCTTTCTGCCGTGGAAAAAAAATAATGTATCAAATAGTAACTTATGTCCAGAATAAACCCCAAAATGTTACCTAAAATAATCTTCTACAGTTCCATAAACATCTTATATGCCACCAAATGGTGCCTCTATACCACTAACTGCACACTGAGTCTGCAGTCTACCAGAATGGTGCCAATTAGCCAAACAAAAGTAAATTATAAAGTATTGCAAAAATATATAAATACACTAAAAACATTTTAGCCCCTTTGACCTGAAGAAAATCAGCCAGCATCTTGCTTTAGTATAAAAATAATTGTAGCTCATGTAAAATAAAGGTAGATTCAATATAGCAAGCATATAAATTGACAATATAATAAAATTCATAGTAAATATTATATACAACCTGAAAATTAAATCAGCTATAGGGCACAATCCTATTTTCCCAATCATTGATGAAATAGGATGCTGTGATAATTTACAACACATCACTGAGCCTTGAAGTCTTAACCTTCCATCATTACCTTGTTAAAGCATGATTATTTTTCTCAATATCTTGTTCTGTTCTTCAAGTCCCCCGGGATCCAATAAAGCAGCGAGGATTTTCTTTCCACCAAATGCAGTCCAGCAGGGGGTCATTCACTGGCTAGTTGGTGCTTATTGTGTGGGAGGTAGGACATCTAATAAACAAGCCAACTGCAGTGCGAGTGGGGAAAAGGAAATCTATTCCTCATTCCGTAAATTAGGAAAAGGAAATCTATTCCTCATTCCGTAAATTAGGTCAGTCTAAAAAATTACATTTACACCACTTACAAATAAAATAAAAACAATTGTAATAATGTAGGACTTTATAGTTCTTTAATGCCAAATTGAAATAAATTTTGTAAAAAAATAAATAAATTAGTACTATTATAAATAATAGAACAACATATTATAATTTTAATGTTTTTTTTATTAATATATTTCATGAAAAATAATCCAAGATCTCACTGACCTATTTATAATGAAATTTCTATCTTTTGTTTTATTATTGAATAAAAGAAATTCAATGTCATTGTTTTAATATTATATTTTTTTTTATTTCATCCTTGAAATATAAATGTGTTAAAAATATTAAGACTTTTGCATATTTAATTAATGCTTTACAAAAGGTTTCAAATCTTCTGTGTGGAAAGTAATTTCTTGAGTGATTTTTTTTCAAACCAAGTAGTACTATGCTTGTTTTTATAGTCATCGCCTTAAGTCTAGTGCTCCACAGTAACCTAACATCATCTGCTAGGTGCATTGAAATCACAATGCTAGATTGCAACCATCACAAAGACCTTGACATAAATACAAAGAGTTGAGCTAGCATGACAAAAAAAAAAATCCATATGGCCTATTTGCCTGAGCAGAGCAATCAGCTCTGGTGGACTTGACCTTCCCATGTTTTATATTGTTGGCCATTCGATAATATCCCCTAGCTGGATGAAAAACACATGATGGAGCAGGAATCTATACAGCAAGCCATTTTCATATGTCCTACTGGGGAGAAGAGGTGGTGGTCAACCATTCATAGCAATGGCACCCACAGACTAGATGAGAAGCAGTAGTTAATCTGGACTTTACATAAGAGACCAATTCTATGTGTCGAGTTAGTGATAATTAAGAGCTGTTACGTATAGGTAGCTCTGGTGGACCTTGCCTATCCATTGTGTGCCATTCATTTCAATAGCTAGCATGAAATAACACACATATGGCCAGATGTAGCATTGACTGACCTGTGACAATCAGCTGATCACAAGACTGACTTCTGTGTAAAAAGGGGTTGACTTCATGAGACAACCCTTGACCGTGTACTTGGATCAAGTGAATAACATAACGTATATCTATCCCAAGTTAAACCCATCTGAAGGCTTAGCTCAAGCCAGCCAAAACATAAAAATTGAAATATTAAAATGTGCCACAAAAGTGGAGGACTGTACATCCACATTTAGGCCCATATTATTCTAGAATAGCTGACACTAATTACATTGAGAAACACTGATGATAGATTGAAGGTTTTTTTGTTGCTTCAAGTTAACTTGTAAGGTAAATTATGAACATTTGAAATCCTAAAGAATTTTCTATGTATGTACGATTAATAATTCACAACACCAATAGAATTAAACCATGTGGGGCCATTTTTAACCCAACCAATTAATACTTTATCTGTGTAATAATGTTACAGATTATTTTAGGGAATTTCATAAATAATATTTCCCTGAAACAATGTTCATAAAATTTCCAGCAATCCTGTTACTATCAAAATGCCCCCCTATGAGGATACATGGCTTCAAATTTAACCTGAATGCATATGCTATCTCTCTCTCTCTCATACTTATCCATCTACAGTATCTATCTATCTGTCCATCTCGCTGTCTCATATCAATCTATTTATCAATCCATGTAACTGTCAGAATTTTTATCTATCTAATAATTTATCTGTCTCATGTCCATCTAGAAACTTAATAAATCAAGGCAGAAAACTTCACTGAAGTGAGTTATTTATTTGTCCATGTTAATGAAACAGTTCATGTGTATCAGAGGGAACCAGATCCAGGTCATGATTATTGACACTTTCCTGTAGTTTCTGAAGTGCTGCTTTCCTCTATCTATATATCTCTCTATCGGTCTATCTCATAACTATCTATGCATATATCTACCCTTCTCTGTATTTAATTAACGCTCATATTTTATATCTTATAATATATGTCAATTTATATCTATTAAATCTAGCGCTCATTTTTGTATCCATCCAACAATAACTTTATCTCTTACATGTACTGTACCTCTCTCATAATTATCTTTTCATCCATGTAAGTTTTTTCTGTACTGTACGTCTTTCATAATTATCTTTTCATCCAAGTTTTTTCTGTACTGTACCTCTCATAATTATCTTTTCATCCATGTAAGTTTTTTTCCCATCTACTTTACCTATTTAGTTATCATATTTTATAGCTAATAATATCAATGTTACATTTTATGTCTATTAAGTCCAGTTCTCATAATTTGTAACCATCTAAAAACAACTGTATCTCCTATATATGTATCTACCTATTTATCTTTTTATCCATTGAGGTTCAAAATTCTCAGTTTCTGTGTCTTGACTCCGCATTTCTTCAGTCCATATATCTAGTTCTCCTATCTTATATCTAGTAATATCTGCATTATTTTATTCGTTATATTATTCCATATCTATCTATCTGTGTTTATATAGTAGATGAAGATATTATTAGATATAAAATATGACATACCGTATATACACAATCTTTTTAACTATCTGAGGTTCAAATGCATGACCTCGAATGAATATATAAAGTTTTCTTTTTACCATTTGTGTGTCTTTTTTGTGATTCCACATGTCTAAAATCCTCGAATCTATCTATCTACATATAATGTATCTAATTCTCTTTATCCATCTGTTCATTATCTATTTATCCTTATATCTGTCCATTTAATTATCCTTATATCTCTCCATTTTGTATCTATTTATCTGTCCATCCAGTAAACAATTATCATGTAGGGTATATCATATTTGATCTCTCTGTCTACCTATCTGCAGCATTTATCTATCTATCTATCTATATATATATATAATATATATATATATATATATATATATATAGTACTAATCTATGCATGACCTCGAATGAATAATATATAAAAAAAAATATTTTTTGTGACTCCAAATTTCTAAAATCTATCTATATCTTATGTATCTAATCTATTTATCTAACTCTCTATCTGTTCATTATCTATTTATCCTTATATCTGTCCATTTTGTATCTATTTATCTGTCCATCCAGTAAACAATTATCATGTAGGGTATATCATATTTGTGTTTTCTGGCTAATGAGTTTTCTTTTTGCAGCCGGCAGTTCCAGCCAATCTCAGAAGCAATATGGTTTGAAAACCGATTATTGTAAACAGGATTCTGTAATCTTACTGCAGTAATAAGGTTTCTTTTGCTGTCTCATACATGGATATATCTTGCAATAGCAAATGTTTTTGATTACTAATTAAAAAAGGAAACCCTGTGACTCTTTTTATGAAAACTGAAAATACTCACAAATTATTTAATAAGTGAGGTGTCTGACAACTTTAACACTTCCAGCTCTTCTTGTTAATAAATGTAATTTGAGGTAGATTACAAAAAAATATATATATATATATTAATAAATTCACTCCAAACATAGATTTCATGACATAGAATTTTGATCTCTGGATGCCTATGGACATTATAGACTTAGGTGTTAAATAGACAAAAGTGAATCAACCTGCCTTTAAAAGCACAGCATGACCATGTAATTCTTTTTCCAGTTTGTGGTAAGAGATGATGAAACTTCTTTCCAAGTAGCTATCACCCAGATTTAGTGTGAAAAGTAGTGTAATTGTAATTCACGCCATCAGGGTTTATCAGCTGTTCTGTAGTTAGGGAAGGCTTGCTTTTCAAATAGGAAAGCTGCCAAGTGCTCTGTGTTACCTCCAGCAAGCTTATCGGATTCAGATAGGAGCCAAAACAGCAGCTGCACACATATGCAAATTGGCAATTAATAGTATAAAATTCTGCAAAAAAAAAAAAAATCCTCCAAACTGAAAATTCATTGGAACTACCTGAGCAATAACCTTAGCTCTGAATGGAAGGCTGTGCCTTTGTCCAACGGCCAGGGATTAATTACCCTCTGGGGGCTTCCTTAAACAGCCTGAAATTTAGAAATCTACTACAAAATTTGTCTTGCTGTTTAGCTATGTCTGCATCTTACAGCTTGATGTTAGTGATATGACATGGATGATATTGGCATCAGGAGACAGTATATAGACTACAAAAGTGGCTTAGTGTCAACTATGTGTGATGCTGGCATCAAGAGAGATGGCATGGATTGCTCTGACATTGGGAGATGTAATATGGATGATGTGGAAGCTATTGTCATGAAAGGACAATAAATGAGGATCAATAGGCACATTGGGCCTCATCTATCAAAAGTGCCTAACAGTACGACTGTCATTGTTCCCCATAGAAACCAATCACAGCTCAGCTTTCATTTTTACAGAGTAGTTTAAAAAAAATGTAAAGGTAAGCTCTGATTGGTTGCTATGTGCAACAAATAATGTCTTAGGATAGGTTCACATGGCATAAATGCAGCACATATTTCATAATTGTGCTGCAATAAGCCTGAAATGCGCCCCAGAGTTACAGTAATTCTTCATGAGAGCTCTGAATTATGCCCGTTTTCCCCGCCGCATATTGAACGTCAGGGGAAAGAAGTGATATCACTTCTTCCTGGCGTTTCGTGCCGGGAGATAATAGAAGTCTAAAGGGCCGCCGCTCCCTGAGTTTTAGAAATACGTGCTGGCGTACAATTCACGACACAATACGCCGTGTGAACAACCTTGGGCTATGTTAAACACGGGAAAATTGGGGGACTACAATATGGCCGCATTAGGGGGGTATTTGAGAGTCGGGGTGGGGGGCAGCAGCCCGCCAGCCTTTGAATTCTTACTGCGGGGCTTTTTTTGCCACAAATTTTTGACTTTGTACTTTCCCCCGACATACAAACGATCGTTTTGTCCAAGGGGGGAGAAGAAGCATAATCCATATTTCCCCCGGAACTATGGTTACCGTAATTTTGGGCACATTGCCCGTTTTTGGGGAAATTTTTTGCGTAAAAATGCGTGCCGAATTTTCCCGTTGAAAAAACCATTATTTTAGACACTGTTAAATGGGGCCCCTTATGCAAAATTTTGGGCCCAAGAGATATTATAGTTTAAAATAGGCTCAAAAAAATAAAAATTTTCTATAAACACAATATAACACACAATGTTTTACTGTAATTGCGGTAAAAATTTAAAAAAATAAATTTGCTGTATTATATATAGAAGAAAATTTCAACCAAGGAGCCCCACAAAAGCAAAAGGGAACGGCAGGTAATTAGTTTAATCAAAGGGCCCTTTTTGGCTATGCCTAAAGCACTGGTTTTCCATTGGATTTTCGTGGATTTGAATTTTAATCCACTGAAAAACCAATGTGTAGCGCTGTGAGACTTCAAAAGAAAAATTGTGCTACAGTTACCACAGGGTTTTTTCTTTAACCGGGTCCCGGAGAAGATAGAACATTGGATTCCGGCAGCCATGTACGGGCCTACAGGAAATTAAATCCGACCCCCCTTTTTTTTTTGTGAAAAAAATGGCGGTGCAGCACAAACTTACAATATTATTAACTTTGCTGTGGAGCCTTTAAGTGTCGACTGTCCCCGATTTTTTTTTGATTTATGGCAAGATGATCAACACCGATTGCAAAAAAAGAATTCCACCAAAGAACACCCAGGACTGTTGAGCAGCTGGAATCCTACATCAGACAAGAATAGAACAACGTTCCTCTACTAAAATTCCGGCAATTGGTCTCCTCGTTTTCCCAGCCTTTTGTAAAAAGAAGAGGAAATATAACACAATGGTTGTTTTCTATGTTGTGTTGTGAAAAAAATGTCTAAAAAGAGATTTCGAAATCACTGCCTTATTGTTTTCTTTACATTTTATACAGTGGCCCTTTTGGGGAAAGGAGTCAACAGTAACTGATTCGGGATCGGTAGTCAGAAGGGAGACCTGGCTTGGTGGGTATAAAAGGTGTGCGATAGACTGTTACTGTCATTGCTTAAAGAACAGTTCAGCAAATTCTCCTATGTATGGGGCTCTGTAACAATTGGATGGTCACTGCACCTATTATAACCAAGTTGCATCAGCAGAAAAGGTCAAAACATACAACATTGTGTGCTGTGTAGAAAAAAAAAAAATCACATAGATAAAACGTTAAATAGAAACCACGGCACACCAAAATGATGCAAATGTAACAGGGATTTTTATTCACACTGAGCAGGAGAACGTATTAGAAAATCATCCAAAATTACTGTAGACATACTCAACAAGTGCTCATATATACAAGTGGCAGTAATAAGCCAAAGAGATTGTGGATGTTAATATGGACGACGTTTCGGCGAATGCCTTTATCAAGAACATCTGTATTGGAAAAACATATAACAATAAGTATATAGACTAAACAAGTAACCAGAAATAAAAGATAAAAGGATAAACGAGACAGTGTATATATAATGAATGTATACATAATAGAAAGTAGGTAAGTACATTGTAAAGATGAATACAGGGAATATAGACAGCACGCTGTTAGAAAGATATACAAATATCAGTAAGTATAGTCTTACCCAATATAGGAGATAAGATCTTAAAGTATATATATAGAGTGGATGAAATCCAGTATGGACTATACGAAAGAAATAAACATATGATTAGTATATTGTATATCTGTATAGATATAGAGGAGAGGCAAAGGCATAAAGATTACATACCCAGGTATAGGAGAGAGCCTCCATATAGGGTAATAGGTCCACAGTAATAGAATGCTGGCTAGAAAAAGTAAATAAATCAGAATTAGAGATGGAAACAGGTATAGTTAAGGCCATGGGGAGATTGGCAGCTAAAAGGGTACCTGAGGTAATGGGAGCGTATGGACAGGACGTCCGTAGTGCAGGAAGGATTGCCGGCAACTGCTCCGGATATAGGCACCGCGCATGCGCAGAAGGTCCGCGCATGCGCAGATGTACAAGAGTCGCGTCGGAGCTTAGAGAAGACAAACAGGTGCCACGGCACCTGTAATATGTGAAAAGGGGTAGAAGAAAGCTGCTGTATAAGAAGAACAAAGGAAGCAAGGACAGAGGGGGTGAATGTGGAAAATGAACAACATAAAAACCTAGGGATGGGAGGACAGGGGGAACAGTATTAGAAAATTATAAAGAGGACCTAATGGACTACTAGGGAAAAGAAAAGATAAAACAAGTGGCAAGGAAAATGAATAGAGGAATAGAAATCTAGCGTGGATATGGGAATATGTTAGAAAGATATTACCACGTACTGATGTGTCTGGATACATATATGTAAGAAGAGGTAGGTTAAATAGGTAATACATCATTTGATCTGTAATAGAAATGAGAAAGGTCAGAGTACATAGTAAATGATATTGGCAGTCTGTATAATAAACAGCATAGACAATAACCTGGTATTATCAGATTAACCAGTGGTAATCACATGTTAATATTGAATCATATCGTATTCACGATTCATTCCATTGGGTTCAAGAGTGCGTAAAGTATGGATCCAAAAACGTTCGCATTTACAAAGAGTAGCGATGCGGTTGCCACCGCGTCGCGGAGCTGGAATTTGTTCTATTACCTGAAATCTCAATTGGGAAGGGTGGTGATTATATTTCACAAAATGAGCAGGTACAGGGAGTAGGGTTTCTTTACACCGTATGGTCGATTTATGTTTAGAGATGCGGTTTTTCACAGGCTGTGTGGTTTGACCCACATATGCCAAACCGCAGGGGCATTTCAAGAGGTAAATTACAAAATTAGACATACATGTGAATTGTCCTTTGATAGGGTATTTTTGTCCTGTATGAGGATGTGTAAAGAATGAGCCAGCCTTCGTCACGGAAGTGCAGATTGGCGCAGTTTCTTGACGGGCGAAGGTACCCTTTTAGGTGTTGAAAATAGTCATTTGTCTGGTCTTGTTGTCCGTAGTGTTACACGCCTACGAATCAGCGTTAACGAGATGATCACGAAAGTTTTTCTGTCCCTCTTGTGTATGCATTTGTAGAGGGGGATTTTTTAAAGATTCCATATGAGGGTAAGAATTAAAAAATAGGCCATGCTTAGGTCTCTGGAGACCGTTCAGGTCTATTGAGGCATATTTATCGTGCATATTTGGAAGTGAAATATTTGAAAGTATTACATGATCTTCAGAAATAGGCTCGGAGGAGGAGGTGATTTGATTGGAGTTGCATCTCAGTGACCCTACTGTCATACTGAAATTTTGCACCGTTTTTCCCCTATATATCAACAAGTATGTGTGTGAAACTACACCTCAGCTCTCGCCCTATGAATATTCTGCTGTATATTATATAAAGTGCGCATTTGGATGAAATTGGTATGTGTGTGCTCGAATATGTAGAACTACAACCCTCAGCACCATCCCTCTGATAATATCTGCGTGTATTATATTGTGCATTGAATTGGTATGTGTGTGAACTACTACCCTCAGCCATCCTCTGAAATTCTGCATGTTATTATATTGTGCATTTGAATTTGTATGTGTGTGAACTACAACCCTCAGCCATCCCTCTGAAATCTGCTGTATATATTGTGATTTGGAATTGGTATGTGTGTGAACTACAAACCCTCAGCATGCCGCTAATGTCAAAATATCTGCTTGTATTTATTATAGTGTGCCATGTTGAATTTGTGTATGGTTGTGTGAACTACAAAACCCCTCAAGCCCATCGCTACTGAAATATGTCTGTGTATATATGTGTGCATTTGAAATTAGGTATGTGTGTGAACTAGAGCGCAACCCTCAGCCATCCGCTGTCTGAAATATATGCTGTATTATATTGTGCTCATTTGAATTGGTATGTGTGTGAATACATCGCCCGCGTCAGCCATCCGCCTCTGATATATCTGCTGGTATTATATTGCGTGCTTTTTGAATTTGGGTATGTGTGTGAATATCTACAAGACCCTCAGCCATGCCTCTCTGTAATATCTGCTGTATTATATTGTGCATTTGAAGTTGTGTATGTGTGTAGAACTACAACCCTCAGCCATCCCTCTGAAAATATGCTGCTGTATTCTATTGTGCATTTGAATTAGGTGTATGTGTGAGTGAATACAAACCCTCAGTCATCGTTTTGTAAATATCTGCTGTATTATATTTGTGCCAGATTTTGATTGTATGTGTATGTATTTCGACTTCGCAAGCCAGTCAACAATCTCACAGCCATTTTTTGTATAGGAACTCTTGTTGTATATTACTGGTATGTTATGATGTAGAATATCTGATTTAGTTGCTCTCAGTAATGACCCTGTGGTTTGTATTTAGTTTAGCACGATATTCTCCCCTTGAAGGCTCGCTGCTTTTGATAGGGACAGTTGTAAAACCTCCCCCAATTTACGGGTCACCTGGGCGTATAATTTGTGTAGCAAGGAACTTACATTGCTCAACCCAGTATAATTCAGATAGCTTAGTTCTCTGAGGACGCTCGGTCTCTAGGGCATATTTATCGTGCATATATGGTAAGTAAATATTTGAAAGTTATTACATGAATCTTCAGAATTTAGGCCAGAATTGATGGAGTACATCTCTCAGAGACCCTATCTGTCATTGACCACGTTTTTCTCGCTCCGCTTCACAGGTATGTGTGTGAGTTCTACAAACCTCTCATCCCATCCTGATCTGAAAGTATCTGCCTGTGATCATTAATATCTTTGTGCATTTGAATTTGTATGTGTATTGTTTTGACTTCAACCCTCATACATCTTCACAGCTCTTATTTGTATAACTTCCATCTTGTGTAGTGATTAGCTGGTATGTTTATGTTGTGATGCTTTCAGATTAGATTAGATCTCCAAATGACCCTGTGTATTATAGATTTACTGTAGCACAGCGACTATTACCCTTGTTAAAGTCTCTGCTTTGCTGGGCGCTGTGTGTAACTCACCCCCAATTTACTCTACCACCTTGGGTTAATTATGCATAGCTAAGGAACTCTACATTGCTCAGTATAATCAGATAGACTTAGGAGTCTCTGAGACCGCTTCGGTCTCTGTAGGCATATTTATCGTGCATATTTTGGAAAGAGTAAATATTTGAAAGTTTACTTGTGATCTTCAGAAAATAGGCCAGAAATTGATGGAGTGCAACTTCAGTGACCCTACTGTATCTGTGACCACGGTTTTTCTCCCTCTCTTCACAGGTATGTGTGTGAACTTACTAACCTCAAGCCATTCCCTCTGAAATATCATGCTAGTATTTATATTGTGCAATTTGATTTTTGTATGTGTATTGTAATTGACTTCAAACCCTCAACAATCTCAACAGCCTTATTTGCTATAATCTCGTCCTCTGTTGTCTAAATTAACTGGTATGTTATGTGTAGATGTCAGTTTAGTGCTACCATAATGACCCCTTCCTGTTTTATTTACTTTAGCACAGATATACCCCTTGAAGTCTCTGCTTTGTGAGGCCAGTTGTAACTCCCCATTTACGACACCTGGGTTAATTGGATGCTAGCAAGGAACTTACATTGCTCAGTATAAAATCAGATAGCTTAGGTCTTCTGAGGCACTTTTATCGTGCAGATTTGGGAAGTAAATATTGGTAAAGTATACTGATCTTAAGGAAATAGCCAGAAATGAGGACAGAAGTGAGGCTTAAGGGAGCTTGAAGGATCACCTGCTATGTGAGTGTAACTGGTCTCTTATAACATACACCTTTATTCCCACTAGGCTCAGCTCTGCTCTTACCTTGGTAGCCATCTCCGCCTCCTTATCCTACATACCAGTGTCGCCCCGCTGAAAAATGCTATCCACATCTGCGCCTTCTCTCCTCCCCCTCATATGTATACATCCCACACACATGTTTTCTTTTTAAAATTACCTCCAAACCACCAGCCTTCTTATGATCGCACAAACACCGCTCATACACAACACTATAAACACCTGCTGTCTACTTTTCTTTCTACCTGATTTCTTTGCTGCAGGGGACATCTCTCCAAATCCCAGGGCACACCACTCCTTTAAATGCTCAACCCCTCTCCTCCCTCCATAGAAACACCCTGCTATTTGGCTTGACTATTCGCTGTAGTCTTTTCCTGCCACTTTTACATGTGCTCTGATGGAAATGACCCGATCTGTTGGTATACCAAATAACTCACTGCATGTTCATGACCTGGTCGCCTGCTCTAACTCCCTTAATCTCCTCGCTTCACTGAAAACATGGCTCAGCAATCAGACACCGCTTTCCCATTGCTGACAGCTCATCTATGGCGGCACGCTACATTTTCACTCCCACTACCCCCAGACCTGGAGGTAAATCAGGCCAGGTGGAGGGAGATATGAATTACTTTCTCTCCTACAGCTGCATTGCTACCAGGTCATTCCCCTGCGACACTCCTCATCACTTTCCCCTCTCCGCTTTGAGGGTCCCCACACTCTCAGACTCTTTCGGCCATTTTTCCCTCAGATTCGCCATTGTGTTTACAGACCCGCCTCTGGCTTCAACCCCGCCAGTTTGGATCATTTTGCCGACGGCTCCCTCACTTCCTCTCCACTGAAATACCTCCACTCTCATCATGGGCGTTTTCAAACATCCCATCATAACAACCCTATGGTCTCCTTGCTTGCATCTCGGTTTCTCTCGCTCACTAACATCATCGCTTTGGCCTCTTGCAATTTTAACGAGATTATCCCACCCACAAGGATGGACACGCTCCTTGATCTGGATTTTCTGCAGTACGTCATCAATTTCTAATCACGTAATTCTCCCTTATGCTCTCTCTGATCTCACAACTTATCTCCTTCACTATCACCAATTCTCAAAGCCTTCTCTGGACACACCTGCCCATGCCCATCCAGAAACTTTCGCTCCATGAACAACTCAGGAACTCAATAGACACTCCATACCAGCTCTCACTCTGCTCCAACTCCTCACGACTCCTGTCCTGATCCTGGCTGGTCAATGTCAGTTACATTTGAAACCTCTCAAACACCCTGGAATGTTGGCACCTCTCAGACAGAACCGCACCACCAGGAGTATCAGGCGCCACAGCACTTGGGCACACATCCTCGACTCGCCTTCCTGCAGCGATGTTCAGAAGGTGTGCTGAGAGACTGTGGAGAAAATGGCAAAGCCTACCTGCAGATTTTTTTCTCACTCAACTTCAAATTCATTGATCAGACATTACCACACTGCCTCTACTTCTACTGCGCCAAATCTCAGAAGAAAATTATGTTTCACCTCCACTCCTCACTCCACATTACACTAAACATAACCCAAAAATGCCTGTTTGTGTGACATCTTTCCAAGCTCCGATCCTCAGCCAAAAGCCTCACGGCCCCTGTCACTGACCTCTGTGCTGAAGACCTGTGCCACTTTACTTCAAGACAAATTAGAAGTATCCGGCAAAACCATCTAATCCAATCCCAAGAAAACCCCCAGCCCGTCCCCTCCGGCACATCCTTTAGTTATGCTCTTCAGCCCTTGACCCAACGAACAGAAGAAGGAAGTGTCAGGCTGATCTTCATCTGATTAGGCCCTTACCACCTGCTCTAGTGACCCCATTCATCCCACCCTTGTCCAGTCTATCTCTCCAGCTATCATCTCTCACCCTTTAACCGCAAATCTTTAACATTTCTCTCTCTACTGGGATCTTTCCCATCCTCCTTTTTACACAACCACAGCCCATCCATAACCCCTTTAACTTAAAAAAAGCCCTCTCTGGAACCACTCTGTGATTTAACTACCCAACCATTTCTCCTAACAGCACCCATCATCTACCTATAACTCTCTGCGACCCACGCTTGGTCTACTTTCCCGCTCTTGTAATCGCTACTCTCTCTACTCAACTCACCATTCTCCACCGCCCCCCACCTCACCACACTCCCCTTCCACTAAACCCGACGCGTGACCACTTCCCGACGCAACCCTGCACCCCACAGAAACTGTCTATCGCTTGTTAAAGTGCTCTAGGTGATCATCCTCCACTGCCAAATCTCACTGAGGCAAAATACGTTTGCGTGCTTCTCCTGGAATCTCTCTGCAGATTTGTACACTGTGGATCACCCCTTCTCCTCACCATGTCTCAGCACCATTGGCATCCAGGACATAGCTCTCGCTGTTGGTTTCTCTTCCTACCTCTCTGACGCTACTTCAGTGTCTCTTTTGCTGGTTATACCTCCTCTCCTGTCTTCCTCTCTTGCTGTCGGGGTTCCTCAGGGTCAGTTTAGGTCCTCTATCTTTTTTTCACTTTACAGACATCCCCCATTGGACTAACCATCAGCAGATTTGGCTTCCTGTACCATCTCTATGACTGATTGACACCCTATTATAAGCACCTCCTCCCGAGGACATCACTCCTTGCCCTGTGATACAAAACACAGTGACTGCTGTCGCTGTCTCTGACACTCATTCCTCTCTCCATCTGAAACTAAACCCACTAAAAACGAACTTCTTGTCTTTCTCGCACCACTCTTCTAAGCCAACCCTACCGCTTGCACTCTTGGTACTCAGGTGTGTAGTTGTCATAGGCACTCACGCTCATAATCTCATACGGCACAGGGCCCGCTTGATTTTCTTGGGGTATCGATATTTATTAGAGTGTATAACTAGATTCTGAAGATCATGTTCTCACTTTCACCTTGTAATATCGCACAATATACCTTCGGCTACCGCTCTATCCCTTGTCTTGCATGCGACTCTCAAGACGACATTCCAATTATCGTATTACATTTTTCTCACTTGTTGTGATAAGATAACCTCAGGTCTAATTAACCGCTCTCTCACTTATGTGTTTAATCGGTCCTTCTTTATTTCAGCAGTCCTCGGTCTTGAATACGGACTACTGCAATTCTTACGCGCTTGCTCTTATCGTGTGTCTCCACTGTCTCCTTGCATGAAATCGTCTTGACCTTCTGTTCTATGCAATGTCTGTTCCGGAATGACTCTTGCTCATGCCAGGGCTCCTTGTTCTTTCTATCAGTCCGCTTATACGTGATGACTCTTACCCTGTGATTCTAGTCACACTGCACAAGATGGTTAGCCATTCAGGTGTTAATATCACTCGCAGATATAATGAAGTACATAAGAACTCATCATTATTCTCACCGCCATAAAGCTTACCTCCACAGTGTAGTGCTCTCCTCCCTACATCTCGTCCTCATCATCTAGTCTACACTCCCTACCCGTGCGCTTCTCCCGCTGCTTGCTGTCTGATTATCATAACCAGACTACCATTCCCTCAATTCATCCGAAGACCTCACACCATGACCCGTCTTCTCAAGATCTCACACGTGCAGCACCTGGGGGTCTATGGAATATGCTACGTAGGTATTCTCACAGCTCCCTGATGCGATAATCAAGAAGCACTCACTCAATTTCATACAACCCCTGTCTACACTAGTTTTAAGAGGGCCACTGAATCATATATATTTTCTTCTTGACTTTCAGTCGCCATTTGGTTGCATCGACATATATGATTCTTGTTCATAACCCGTAGAAGAATCCGCTCGACTACGAAGGCTTGTCCATATCTCACGCACATGTGTCTCCAACTCACTTCCGTACTTACGAAATGTGTGTATGGGCGTCGCGTCTTCGACGCAACGCAGTGCGCAACTTATAGTCTGCGTTACTATTTAATGATGTATCTTGTTCATGAGGGTGTCTGGTGTTGTCACCCATATTTTCTATTTGAAAAACCACCACCTTAGTTGGTTACGCATTGATATTAATGTAAACATGGTTACCATAGCTCGGGTGACTCATAAGTGTAAAGAGAACTGGGTAGCCACTTATTGAACCCATTGTTGTCTGCAGTCACCCATACTCTACCATAATTGATTTGTAAGCTCTCCGCCGAGCAGGGTGCTCGCTCACTAATGTTCGTGTGTGTCTGTCTATTTGGTAGGTATCCGTATGTGTGTGTGGTGTTAATGTCTGTATGTTCTAGACCATCTCTGTATTTTCGTTATGA
This sequence comes from Phyllomedusa bahiana, assembly GCA_025379985.1. Taxonomy (NCBI): domain Eukaryota; kingdom Metazoa; phylum Chordata; class Amphibia; order Anura; family Hylidae; genus Phyllomedusa; species Phyllomedusa bahiana. The sequence goes on along the minus strand of JAODAL010001202.1, from coordinate 197,191 downwards.
AAGATTTGAGTTATCTGCGGTAAATGTATGTTTGGCTGCGCTCGCATAGTATGAAATATATAAATAAAAGATGTTTTTATGTGTGTCGCGCAAGTGGAGCGCAGCGCTCGCTCGAGCTGCGCGCTCCGGCGCTCAGGGAGTGAATGGATCATAACTTTCGAAGGACAAGAGGTTATCCGTGTGTAGGTGGTTGAGCATGACAAGTTGCTTCGTGATGGGATGTTGCAAAGGATTGGTCCCTATCAAAGGACAATTCACATGTATGGTTAATTTGTAATTTCACCTCTTGAATGCCCCTCGTGGGTTTGGCATATTGTGGTGATCAAACCACACAGCCTGTGAAAAAAACCGCATCTCTAAATCTAATATCGTCCATACGGTGTAAAGAAACCACTTGCACTCCCTGTAACACTGCTCATTTTGTGAAATATAATCACCACCCTTCCCAATTGAGATTTCAGGTAATAGAACAAATTCTGCTCCGCGACGCTGGTGTGGTCGCACAACCGCATCGCACTTTACTCTTTTGTAAATGCGAACGTTTTTGGAGATCCATACTTTACGCACTCTTGAAGACCCAATGGAATGAATCGTGAATACAAGATATGATTCAATTATTAAATTTGTGATTACCTACTCGGTTAATCTGATGTAATACCTCATGTTATTTAGTCCTATGCTGTTTATTTTACAGATTGCCAATTATCATTTACTATGTACTCTGGACCTTTCTTGCATTTCTATTACAGAATCATAATGACTGTACTTACCTATCTAACCATACCTCTTTTAATATATGTATCCAGACCACATCAGTACGTGGGTAATATCTGTTTCTAACATTTCCCATATCCACGCTAATAGATTTCTATGTCCTCTATTCATTTTCCTTGCCACTTAATTTTATCTTTTCTTTTTCCCTTAGTAGGTCCTCATTAGGTCTCTTTTTATAATTTTCTAATACTGGTTACCCCTGTCCTCCCCATCCCTAGGTTTTTCTGATTTGGTTCAGATGTTTCCACATTCAACCGCCCTTGTCCTTGCTTCCTTTGTTCTTCTTTTACAGCGCAGCAAGCTTTTCTTCTACCCCTTTTCACATATTACAGGTGCCGTGGCGACCTGTTTTGTTCTTCTAATTGCTCGGGCGCGACTCTTATACTTCTGCTGCTGCACGGACTTGCTGCGCATGCTGCGTTGCCTATATCCGGACGCCGCACAGCGAGAGCAGGTTGCCGGCAATCCTTCTGCACTGTACGGACGTGCCTCTGTCCATACGCTCCCATTACCTCAGGTTACCTCTTTGAGTGAGCTGCCAATAGCCCCCATGGCCTTAACTATACTGTTTCCATCTCTAATTCTGATTTATCTTACTTTTTGCTAGCCAGCATTCTATTACTGTGGACCTATTTACCTCTATCATGGAGGCTCTATCCTATACCTGGGTATGTTAATCTTTTGCCTTTGCTACTATCTACTCTATTATTCTAAGAACAGATATACAAATTTACTAGATTCAATATGTTTCATTTTCTTTTACGTATAGTCCATACTGGATTTCAGTCCACTCTATATATATAACTTTAAGGATCTTCATATCCTCTATTATTGGGGTAAGACTATATTACTATATTTGTATATCTTTCTAACAGACGTGCTGATGCATTATTCCTGTATTCATCTTTACAATGTACTTACCCTACTTCTCTATTATGTATATCATTCATATAGAATACTCCACTTGTCTACGTTTATTCTTTTATCTTTTATCCTGTCTGGTTACTTGTTTAGTTCTATATACTTAGTTGTTTATATGTTGTTGTCAATATCAGGATGTATCTGTTCAAGGCAGATTCGTCCGCAAAGACGTCGTCTCGCCTTGGAGAGTGTTATATGTCTGAGTCTCTGGAACAGTGCTTTGGCTCTTGTATTAATGCCCGACGAGACTCTGTGTGGTATGTGTTAGGCATCTTGTTGGAGTATGTTTACTTCAGTATTAGATTGTTATTGGCATGTGTTTTTCTCCCGCCGTCTCATACGTTTGATCAGCTGATTCGCAGTTGTGTGATATAAATTACGGACCGCCTGTTAAATTAGCATTCAGTTATGGGTGTGCGTGTGTTTTGTCTGTTATTTGACGCTATATACGTATATGTTCCAAGTGTATAGCTCAACCACTTCCTATATTAGAACCCTTAGGGTGGTAGCGATAACGTTTATTGTTTATATACTGTTGACCTTTTTTTGGTTATTGACCCAAAACTTTCTCTTATTTATAATAATGAAGTCTCGAGGTATTTGCCTATACTGAGAGTACTGAAGGCAGAACGTAATAATCTCCAAATTCCATTATAGATCTAGAGATTTTTTTACAGAGAATTCCTCCTCATCTGACAACTCAGAGAATGTAGGGACTACCGAGAAAGAGTAACCGGAAGTTCAAGCTTATGAACTCCATGCATGCCTATCCTTTAACACGGAAGTAATCACCGGGGCGTTAGAATGAGCGTATCCCATAGAGGCCTATGAGAGAGATGCAACTTATGGACCCACCATCTCTCGTTTTTCTGGATGAGAGATCCTGACTCGTCTACTGAGGTCATGATAACATTTAGAGATAAGACCTACATTAATCAAGAGTGTCGCTTAGTATATTGACCTGAAGTTCTTGTATATAACTGAATGTAATCGCGAGGAACCACAGTCTCTTCTGCGCTAGAAACTAATTCCTTGCGGTGATAATGTCTCATCGAATTCCCATCATAATAGATGTAAACTCGGCCACTGATGGCATACTGTCTGAGCTCACCTGAAAGTGACCCCTGAGAATGTTGAACAGTGGACAGAGTTCTGTTAGAAAGAAAGAGAGAACAATAATCGCGTGACAGTTATATACCATCGCTGATCTCTTCAATAACTCCACAACGAAGCAGATAACAAGAATGGCATTATTAAGATTTCATTCGTGACTACGGAGGACGTATTTTGAGAGTATAATAGCCATATGGTTGTATATGTAGTGACTCGCGCTTACGACTCATTTTTACGATTGACTTCCCCTCGGCCCACCTTTCCGATTACTTTCCATCAGCAGGTGTGACATACGACGCATCTCCTGTGACATGCTGACGTGTGACCTTCTTCGTAAGATACATCGCCGCAGCTGAGAGTTCCTTTCTTTTAGGGGAAGAGGACGGAGGAGTGAAAGACGACCCATAAGCGATACCAACGAGACCACGACCATACGTAGGGGAAAGATCGTTGGAAGTACACCTCGTTGTACGGGACAGGTCACAGGTGAGTCGTCACTTATACATAACATCTCATCCCGCAATCTAACTCACACCGAAATGTCTGTCCTTAGCAAAGGCCTATCCTTTTGTCCACGACGACATTTGGATACTTTCACTTTAGTGGGAAGATTTAACAGCGGTTTTTTCGATCTATACGTTATAAGAAGACTCAATTTGAGCTATTTACCGACAGGGGTCCACATAACAGACTCAGTGGATTCCCCTTTTCTCTATTTCCAATCTAAACTTTTAGTTGTAGAAATCTAAATTTAATCCACCCAGATACTACGTACCACCCATTGAGACCCTTTATTCAATTTAGTCCGCAAGAGAGATTTATCCACATTTATGACGGATATCTCTTCTGGCGAACTCAAATACTGTTCTAACCTAACAACTAATGAGAAACAAGCCCTTAGAGACCTCTGTAATCTAGAGGATATCATTATCAAACCAGCCGATAAGGGCGGTGCTATTGTAGTTTATGGAACATGACCTGTATCTTCTGAAATCAAACGACAACTGTCACACAACACATACAAACCATGTGACCAAAGACCCCACACTTTCGATCAGTTTATTATCAAATAACAGAAATTTTCAACATTAATCTTGCTTAAGGCCATTATTGAGAGGTACCCGCCACAGATGAGACTTTCTCTTCAATCACCACCCATATTACGCCAAGTATTTTATATCTTACCCCAAGATGATATAAAGATTCCACTTGAAACCTCCTTGGTCGGCCCAATAGTGGCTTCCACTGATTCCATGCTTTGCCCCTCTTGTCATATTCTTGGAAAAAAGAATATTGACACCGTTAGTTCACAGCCATTCCTTCTTTCCTAGACTAGAAACCAGGTAAATTTTTCTTGAATAAGATTACGCATTATCTCACCAATACAAACATCCTTTCTATTTGGTCATCTTGGGAAGTAAATCCCAGTTCTACACGTAATTAATCTTATAGACTGAGGTTTAAGATGTGCCGCGCCCCCCCACCAGTTGAGTGAGTGAGACCTCTTAGGGATATGCATGACGCTGTTTACACCAGAAGCTGTGGGAATTCTGTTGCGGACCTTCTGGTCCTTAGGTATATTAATAACTACTTCCTCTTTGGGGACCAATTTTATATATCAATCCAAAGGCACGCTATCCCGGGAAGCCAATGTTGGACCCCCCGTACCCGCCACACCAACCTTTATCGCGGCCTCCTCTTTGCAGACAGCGACCATCTTATCACTATGCTCACACCCTCCTATATCTACCACAACTATGCCATTTATTATGGGCTAATGATAACATAGTTGACATATTCTTGCGATTGTGTTCAGGCTCGCTAGAGTGCCCTGATTGGAGGTTTCATTATTACATGAATTTCGTGTCCTTAGACCTCCAATGTCACCCTAGCATTACCATAGGCTACACAAGTATTAATTTTTTAGAGTCTAACTATTAATTCAGATGTCTACTAGGTAAGATTACCTGTCCCCGATCTTATACATGAAACCTACCAGACCGCTACAACCTCCTTGCTTAATTACTCTAGTACCATGCTCCAAATACAAAGATATCTCTACGCTCGGTCACATATATTAGCCGGATATCTCGTATTGTATGTATACGACTTTAAACGTTAACAAATGAGATGTCCAATCGTTTTTTTTAGAACGTGGTTACACGTCGGATTATTCTAGCAACAAACTATACACGTACCATATGACAATGACCTCAGAATCCTCTGCTATTCCATTTGAAGCATGCTTGCTCAACCACTCAAAACGGATACGTCTTGTCTAAAATATTCATCCAGTTCACTGTCCAGAATTTCTCACAAAACAGATTATTAGTAGCGAGCGCACATGGCCTTATTCTTCTAATTCTTACCTGCACTTGGAAATCTTTAAAAAATCCCCTCGTCAATGCTACAGAGAGGAAACGAGGAAAACTTGCGTATCGCATCTCGTTAGCGCTGATGTAGGTACACTAAGGACACAGACGCCAGACAAATGAACATTTTCAACTCCTAAGAAGGGTACCTTCCCCTGTCTGAGCTGCGCACAATGCTCTTCCGTGTGATTGAAGGGCTCTTTCTTTACACATCCTCATACAGGACAAAATACCTATCAATAGGGACAGAATTTATACAGGTATTGTCTAATTGTATGTAATTTTACCTCTTGAATATGCCCTGCGGTTTGGCATATGTAGGGGTCAAACCACCACGCCTGTGAAAAATCCGCATCTCTAATACATAATTTCAGACCATACGTTGTAAAAGAAAAACCCTACTCCCTGTACGCAGCTCATTTTGTGAAATATAATCACCACCCGCTTCCCATTGAGATTTTCGCAGGTGCAATAGAAACAATTCCAGCTCAGCGACGCGGGTGGCAACAGCATCGCTACTCTTTGTTAATGCACAACGTTTTTGGATCCATACGTTTACGCGACACTCTTGGACCGCCCAATGGAATGATCTGTGAATACTCGTTTTGATTCAGAATTTTAGACTCGTGTGTCTTTACACTGGTTAATTGATATGATACAATGTTATTATTATGTGTTTATTATACAGATTGCCAATATCATTTACTATGTACTCTGACCTTTCTCATTTCTATTACAGATCAAAGATGTATATACCATATTTACCTTCCTATTCTTACATATATGTATTCCAGACACATCAGTAGTGGTAATTATTTTCTAACATATTCCAATCCACGCTAGGATTTCTATTCCTCTATTCTCATTTTTTCTGCGCCTTGCCCACTTATTTTATCTTTTCTTCTTCCCTAGTAGTTCCTTTAGGTCCTTCTTTATTAATGTTCTAATACTGTTCCTCATGTTCCTCCTTCCTTGGTTTTTAGGTTGTTCATTTTCACACATTCACACCCCTCTGCTCTATTGCTTCCTTTGTCGTCTTTTATACAGCAGCTTGTCTTCTGACCCCTTTTCACATTGTTACAAGGTGCCGTGGCACCTGCGTTTGTCTCCTTAAGATCCGGTACGTCTCGAACTCTTGTACATGTGCGCATTGCGCGACCGTTCTGGCATGCGCAGGTGCCTTATCCGGACGCTCGCACAGCGAGCAGTTGCCGGCAAGATCCTTCCTTGCACTACGGACGTCCTGTCCATACGCTCCCATTACTCTCAGGTACACATTTAGCTGCCAATGCACCATGGCCTGTATCTATAACCTGTGTTACATCGCTCCTAATTCGATGATTTATTACGGTTTTTTAGCCATGCATGTTCTATTACTGTGGGGACCAGAATTAGCTCCTATATTGGAGGCTCTCTCCTATTCCGTGGGTTTGTATCTGTTATGACTTTGACTCTCCTCTATATAAATATAAGCATATACAATATACTATAATCATATGTTTATTTTCTTTGCTGGCGTATAGTCCATACTGGATTTCCATCCCACTCTATATTATATACTTTAAGTTTATCTGCGCCTATATTGGGTAAGACTATAACTTATGATATTGTAGATCTTTCTAAGCTGTGCGGCTCATATATTCCCTGTATTGCAGCGCTTTACAATGTACTAACTTACTTTCTATTATGTATACATTAATTATATATACACTGTCTTGTTTATTCTTTTATACATTTTCATCTCTGTGTTATTGTTTAGTCATTAATACTATATTGTTATATGTTTTTCACCAATGCACAGATGTCTTGATAAGGCCATTACGCGCCGATTAATCGGCGTCCATATTAACATACCACAAATCGCTTTGGTTTATTACTGCCTATCTTGGTTATATGAGCACTTGTTGATTTTCTAATCGTTCTTCTGCTCAATGTGAATAAAAATCCCTGTTCATTTGCATCATTTTGGGTCCGTGGTTTTAATTTGACTATAGACGTATATTTCCACGTATAGCACCCACTTCCTATTAGAACCCTAAGGTGTGCATAACCTTTAATTTTTATTATTATTATAGATAAAACGTTATCTTTATTACAAACTATAGTTTATGGGTAAAGTATCTGGCTGCTGACACCCAAACTACTGATCAATATGAGGGACGTAAATTGCTCATTATTTTTCTCTCCTCTGTATGTAGCTATGGTTTCTGCCTTATATACATCTGGGATATTTATGTCTCGCTATTAACCTTATTGGGCCATTTCACTAGTGAAGACATATAGGGTATGTTCGGATGGGATCATTTCGGTAATCTATAGTTCTCACAGAGAACTATGGATTACGCCTCCTCTCCCCACTTGTACAATACGATCATATTGTACAAGCGGGGAGATAAGTGACATGTCAATTACTTGCGCCGAATACACGCCGCGAGTAATGAATGTCAATGGGGTCGGCGGGCTGCCGCGTATTAGCGCAAGCTCCCAAAAGACACGATGTACTGCAGCGCATACTGTACGCGCAGCAGTACATTGTGTGAACATACCCATAGATATATATTCACCCTTTTGATATCTACTTCTTTATTCTTACCAACTAGTCAAAGACTCAAAACTTAGACATCCATGGAAAAAACTTGCAGCACTCATCCAAGTAACGATGTAAAAACTGTGCCTTTATTTCTACCTATGACAAGACAAGCTTTCTCACAGAGCCATTTTCAATCTATACAGTATATGGTTTCTTTAGAAGCCTGCCCTCAGACTGATAAGTACATATACAGTATATATGTTTATATGTTTATATACACTACTCACAAAAAGTTAGTGATAATTGGCTTTTGGTTGAAATTTCAGGATGAACATAACATTTCTCGAAGAAAATTTCAGACCATCTCTTATCTTTAGAATGCACATGTCCAACTGTTCAATGTTTCAGTACTATTTGCACAACTTGCTGATTGCAAAATTCCCAACAGGTGCTTGATCCCTGAATCATGCAAGAAATTTAGAGGATCAATTTAAATTGGGATTTAAACAGTCCTCCTCATCCTGCTGTTCACATTTTGACATCATGAGACCAAGACAACACCTTACAATTGATCAACAGCAGGATGCTCTCAGATGGAAGTGGCCACTGAGCTTAGAGTGTCACAGAGTGTCATCAGCAGGTTACAACAAAGATACAGAGAGACGGGAGGAGTCACAGAAAGGCAAAAAAGTGGATGTCCTTCGGCGCCATCATACACTGATGACCGCTTCATTGTAACCAATGCCCTGTGACACCAAATGATGAATGCCACACAGCACCAGGCACGTTTAAGGAAGGTGAAAGGTAACCTAGTGTTACATCAGACCATTCATAACTGACCAATAACTGACCTGGCTGATGCATAGCGCTCTCCTTGATGTCTCCAGCATCGTTTGCGGCCATTATTTCTGCTCAGAGTGACTCAATTTTCATCACTGAACAACACTAAGGACCACTGGTCCCTCATCCAGTGAAGATGCTCTCTGGCCCATGCAAGATGATAATGCCTTTGCATGGTGGTGCGCTCAGGTACCCTTGCTGGTCGCCAAGCACGCAGACCACGCTGATGTATACAGTTATGAATGGTCTGGCCTCACCCCACTATGGTTTATTGACTTATGTGGTAGTGTTTTCTATCGGAAGAAAAGGCTTTAACTTTTTATGGCAGTATCAGAAGGGTTACCTTCTCCAATCGAACAGATGAATGTTGCCCTTTTTTTTTTTGTTTAGTGTCCTGCAGAATCCATCAGAAAAGTGGGATATTCTGATCTAGAAGCAGATCAGTATAGGGTGACATATGGTAAACATGGCTTTTGCCATGTACATAGCCTTCAGCTGGTTTCATCTATGAAGCTGATTTTATGCAGATCCCCTTTACACCTTTAAACTGTCGGGGTCATAAAGCGACAAGGGGTCTCCTGTTCCCACTCCGGTACTCCAAATCAATGTCTGAGTGCACGGGCCGGCCAATGAAAGAAAGAGTCAGACACGTTGTTCTGGTTCATTCTTATCCATGCACTACCTACTTTATTCAGCGCGGCACACATATTTATGCGAGTAGAAAAAAGGGGCGTGGGCGCATGCGCAGTGGGACAGTCCATAGGGAGGGGTTGAGCATAAAGTTCTTTATTGGTTCAAAGTAGTTGCCGGGCAGATGAAGTTTCTGGTTGTATCAGCCAATGCTTCTTAGGACATGTAGTCGAAACTCAGTTGCTTGTTGACAGGATGTGTATGTGGAATCGCTGTTATCTTGACTGCCTCAATACTGCACAGTCATCGTCCTCAAATGGATGTATGGATATCTGTATGGTCTTATAAGGAGGAAAGCTTGGTATTTTCTTATAGACAAACTTTAGCTTGTTGATGCACACATGTACACATATTAGCATTAACCCTCACATTCCCCCCTAAAATGCCAAGCTTTCCCTATACTCAAACTCTAATTTACATAGATTTTATCCTGTGGAGCTGTGGGGGATGGGGTTGGGGATTTCTTCTGAGGATTCGCAGAGAGCCATTTCTATCAAGCAACTCCCTGTCCTTCCTCTTACTAACCTACCTTTCGATGTGAGGTCTCCCGTTCTGACCCTAGATTAATTGATTCATTCCATGCTTGGCATTTTCCTTTACTTGATATGGGGGAATATCTTTAACTTTTTCATGCATCAGAGGTTCCTGTTCTTGCATTAGAAACATACCACCGGTTCCTCCAGAAGCTATTTTGGCTAGTAGATTTTTATAGAGGGAACACAACAGCAAGAGAACAAACAGCCAAACCACCAGAATATAACCAGTAGAAATTGTGCCATCTGTTGTAGACCATGTGCTTTCCAAACCCTCACAACAATCTGCAACCAATAGCCCATGAAGTACCACTCCTGAATTTCCTTAAGTTCTTTCGATAAATTCCTGATCTTACCTAGGGCAAATAGGTAACCTTCCATTCACCCCTGTGGTTGTCTGGGTATTAAGTACACATTCTTCTCCTCCATACCACAAACTCCACCTTACTCGGCTAAAACCATATCTATGTGCCAATCGGTTCTGTAGGGTCATTCTGTAAGGGCCCTAACGCCTCATAGACAACCGTTGGACAACCGTCCTCGCGTAATTGCGACACCTCTGTTGGTTAGAATAAATTATAAATAATCCAATCAAATTTTTGTATAATTTGGACCTGTGGGAAAATAAGAAAGGCAAACCCTGCTGCAATTATCGGATCTTGGGCTTTAAACTGGTCTGGGACCCCCCCTATGGGACCGCCAATGGGCATCGATGTAAACATTGGAGTCCCCATCTGAGTAGAGCTTGTACTCGCTCGTCTCTTGTCCTTCTTGAGGCTTCAACTGTGGAGGGGTCAAGGATCCAAGGGTATGGCTTTATAAGGCCTATTGAAAGCTTCACAAGGGCACACTGACTCCTTCCCACTGTGCTGGTAGACGGCTTCCAATTTCACCGTCACCACACAACCCGAAGACATCTAAAAGAGTACCCTGTGGTGGTTAAAGAGTTCGCCCGTGAGTCAAGAATTTCCTGACCAAAAACCTTCTAAAGAGTTCCAAGAGAGGTTCTTTGTACATGGTATCATTAGGGGAAAAGCAAAGTGTAATTGCCGGGTACTACCATCACTCTACCTGAGGGCGTAACCCTTTGGTTTTGAAACTAAAAGGGGTTTTAAACTTCCACATCCTGTCCATTTTGTTCTGTGTAGTTTGAAAAACACCAGTCAGCAATAGTTTCATCTACTATGGGTATGGGTGGGTCTCCATGGTGCTGGTTGGCTCCACCAAGCCAGACCGCCAACAGTCTAGATTAGTGGGCCTTAACATTGTATTTGACCCATTTAACCACAGATTCTATCTGGCGGGGATGTCTGGTGTCTCGATGGAGAGGGGGAGACATCTTCCCATCGATATTAGTGGATATGAGATACATCTGCAACAGCTTGTGACGAGCAACCTTCCCGTTTGGGGTGGACATGTGGGACGCTGTGGTTGGTTTTCCTACAGCAACTTTAGTTCTATGAGGCCTAGCGGTGGATTTAAGATCCGGTAATAATGCCCCCGAGTACGTATTTCACCCAGATCTATCACGCTGGTTCTCAATGTATCAAGAAGGAGGGGTAACATCCGCTGGGAGCGCAACCACAACCCCAGACGTTGGATTTGGTCTCCTAGTAAGCGTCCTCCATACCTAACAAGGATCTCCCCATTTTAATCCTAACGGACCCTGCCCTCCTTATAGTTAAATATCCCCAATCTTCACCTATGATTCCACGCCCAACATCGACCATATCTACAATTTTTATTCCCTGGGGACGGTCACACACAAAAGAAATGGCCTCTGTTGTGAAGCTTCTCTATCTTACGGGACCATCTTACAACAGGGTCTGGGCAAAATATCACAGAATTCGTAATGAGAAAGTCTGAACTGTTTGGCTTAGGTATCCACCCAAAATATGGTGGCTCCCTCTTACTCCCTCCCAAAACCACACAACACACTAAGGATATACAAGAGCAATCATCTATGTTGGGGTGCCCTTTTGCAGTGAGAGGCGTGGAATCCAGGTGGATTTCCTACCGACTCACCGCCGGTGGTGTCGACCAGATCACAGTGAATGGACCGTCGAAATCTTGGGTTCAAGTGCAATTCCTTCGACTAGGTCCGTCTTTACATACACATCTACGTGCACCTGTCTGAAATCAGCACTATTGTCAACCTTATGATTCTGAATGAGAAAGCAGTAACTGCGGCATGCAAATTAGTCAATTCAATACAAATTGAACAGTTTATCAGTACTCCTCGCTCAAGCACCTGTTCTCTTGATATTCAAAACACTGGTGAGGTTTAACAAACAAATTTCAAAGGGGGTCACCATGTTTTCCCTGTGGAGTGTGTCCTGATATGGTAAGGACCAATTGGGAGAAGTTCTAACCAAGTAATGGGGAATCACTGGTCATATTTCAAGAGTTTGTTCTTCACCGTACCATCATTCCTCTACTCTCTGAACTTTGGTAATGGTAGGAATGGCTGTGAGGCCCAAATCTACCCCTAACATGTTTCCATAACTCCCGGAAAAAAACCGGAGGAAGAGAAAGGTGGAACCCAGGTCTGACTTGATCAACACTGAGGGATTCAAATCGACAAGCTATATCAGTAATCAACTTCTTTGCCGTTACTTTGGAGGTCATGTGTCACTGGTTATGCTCGCCATGCCTGAAAACATGTCACTGCCACTAAGACAAATTGAATTTTCCACTCTTGATGCATCTGAATGTGGTCCCATTGGATCCCTTTGGGAACAGGATATCTGCTTCGCCAAGTGCTGCATGGAACTTGAGCTATAGGAGAGATGGTTGCAGGTGGCACAGACCGAACCGGCTTGATGTAGGCTGCAATCATGAGCTGATAACCTGGGGCATAGTACAGCTTCTTGCACATAGCCAGTGCTTGGTTCTTTCCTCTGTAAGTGGCCCCATGCCGCAATAGGCAGGGTACATTCGGCCTAGGAGGCAAACAGGTCATTGTACTTCCATAATTTTCCCCTGCACAGTAGCTCCTCCCTTTCCCACTTTTGTTTCCTCCTTGGCAGGGGCAGGAGTTGATCTTCAAAACCAAACGGTCTCGTGGTGCAATCCTGTCTCCTGTCTTCGGGCCCTGTGTGGTCAGTTCCTGATGCCGTATGATGAAACCTCTTCTCTTCTGAGCTCTGTAAATCGCCAATAATAGTAGCAGCTTCCTGCTAGCAGCCACTTGGATGACAACGGCGCCTAGGGCCGCTGTTTTGGCTGCTTGGTCTGCGAGTATGGTTCTTCTGGCTTCCCTGCTTTCACTTTACGCATGAGCCTTACTTTCAAGGATTGCTACCTTCGTTGCGCGGTTCTAGGACGGCTGACAGCAGGGACATTGATTGGGCACTGCATGCTGTCACAAGGGTTCCTGCGGCGTGAGGAATCCTCTATTCTTCGCAGATTAGTCCAAAATTCGTGGGCAATGCCGTAGGCATACTGAGTCAGTCCCATATATTTGCAGTCTTTGCCTTCAGCCATTTGCAGACCTCTTCCAGAGCTTGAGTTCTGCAACTTGAGCTGAAAAGTGCGAGGCAGTGCTTCTGCCATAAGGATTTCATCTTCTTGGTTATTGCAAATCCTGGTACTGAAAAGTCCCGTCTGGTCGAGTAGCATGATCTTGAACCAGCTGTCCATAGGTTGAAATCCGCTTGGGGATTTTCTTCAGTCCACCACTGTAGCTGGTGATGTGATATTCTTCTGCCAGTAGTTCCAGGGAATCATGTCTATGATCTTTCCTTCACCTGTCATCATCATCAGCCTTTTCCCCCCCGCGTCGTGGAAGAAGATGCTGATTTCAGAACAGTGCCAACCGCGGATGAAAGACACATTGGAGGGCAGCAGTAAAGAGCACTGTACACGAGATGCGCTGAAGAGGTCATATGCTTCGGTAAGAATGTCTGCTGTAGGACAGCAGCCAGGTCATGGGGGCCTGAATTATTTACATCATGTCCCAGGTACGATGTCTGCGGGTCCTTATCCATAAAAATCTGTGCGGCAAGTACATCCGTCAGCAGTATGGGAGCTGTACGCGCAACTGGATTCCATACGTTCTGAATAGTATATCCCAAGGGGAGCGTTGTTTCCCAAGCATGTCTTGATGAGGACTACCAGAGGCGTGTCCATCTGACCTGAAACAAATGGTAGAAAAAGGTTGGTTTGTAGTCTGGAAGGGCCAAGGGCTGGAGCTTTTGAGACAGCAGCCCTTAGAGCGCAAAGCATGCTTTCTGTTGTTCTCGGAGATGCTGAAGTTAGGGTAGCTTCGAAACTTGGCCTCCGGTTTTAATGCAATCGTAGAGGCGGGATTGCAAATTCCTTGATGCTTCCGTATCCATTGTTCTACAGTAGGTGATCAGACCTTAAAAATTACTGGAGTTTGTCTGAGTTCTCTGGGTACTTGAGTTGATTAGGCAAAGGACCACGGCTTCTGTCAGATGTCTAGTTTCCTTGGGCAATGCAATGACCTAGGAAGATAAACAACAGTGTTTCAAGCAAAGGTTATCTTAGACACTTGCAGTTGAGTTTCTGGAGATTGTTGAGTAGGGAAATAGATTCGGCTTCCGATGACCTCAAGGGGTTCCTCCCAGGAGTAAGTCATACCACGTACTAGAAGAAGGCTTAACTGCCGGGTGGGCTTCTAATCCATGGTTTAGAGGATAACCCTCAATGAGCTGAGTGAATTATTAGGACTGTTTCCTGTGCTCCTTGGGTGATCGGTCCAGGTGAGCTGGGAGCCCTTGGAAAAGGTGAGGGCAAACAGGTATTGCCTTCTTCATGAAGATGGACGCTGAAGAACTCAATTCGCAAGATCCACAACTGTGAAGCGAGGAAGCAGCCGGAAGCATCAAGGACAACAATGTGTTCGGTTTGGGACCACTGGGAGTTTCTAATAATGGTGGCTGCATTGACTGCTCACAAATCTTGCACTAGCCTGTAATATGGGCTCACCCATACTTTCTCTCTTCTTGACTGGAAAAGAGGCGTGTCACATGGTGATGTACATGATATTAGGACACCAGCGTTTAGTAAGGTCTTGATCTGAAGTCCTTCAGCCTTCGAACCCTGCCAACTTCAAAGGTATTTGTGGTAAACGGGGAATAAGCGCTCCTTGAGACAAACTGACAACGGCAGTTACCGGCAGTAGTCCAACATCTCAGGACCTTGAACCATAAGTCCTGTGTAGCCCGTTGTAGAATGGTAGGTGGAATCATGGACAGGTCATGGCTGTCCAATAGGGACATCATAACTGCAGGTAAGGGCCTTAAGGGGCACAGCTTTACGCTATCCATCTTCAGGATGCCCGGGTCAAACAGGTCCTAGATTCCAAAGTCCTTCTGGAGTATATACTGGATTTGTGCCCTCATGAAGCTGCAGAAGGTCCGCTTCCAATTAGATTCACAGGCAGTGATCTGCTATCAGGAACGATCATCAAGTAGGAAGGGGACCAGCATTAATTTGCACGGTGGGAGGCGACGGTATGAATGCGACCCTCTACCCCAATACATGCTAAGTATGGTCAGAGAGATCTGGACCTCACAGGAGGTAGGGGACTTGCTGAAATCACAGATTGGCCCCACCATAGACCACCATAAAATCGTAGGCTGTCCCAGAGACAGGGAAAGTGATGAACCCCACACTCTGGTTTATCTACCTACAGAAAGAGAAAGAGGGGACTGCTGGCCTACACCTCAAATAGGGCCCTCCTGTTGCGGTAATCGACCATCGCCGATTGTACATTTCGATGATCCGGAAGGAGGTTTTGGGGGATCAGACCCTGCAATCACGTTAAAAGAATGGCCGGTCTGATGCAGCCCAGCCAAACTGGGGTTCTCTGTGCCCTTGGGGGTCGTCCGTGGGGGGGCCTCTAATGGTACAAGCTGGTGTACCAGGGGCTGTGGTACGCTCAATCATCACCCGGCTTCACATCACCCCCTTTTTGTCATTCCTTATTATCTTTCCTTCTTTTTGCAATCACTTTTTGAACCCCATGAACTACAGATAGAGCTTCGCTTGTACTCTTAGGGCCGTACAATCACGTCTGGTGGCGCTAGCACAAGACTTCTAAGGTCTTCTTCCAGGCCATCAATCAAAGCTTTCTGACCAATAAGGAGATTGTATCTTATTGGTTGAGGAAAATCCTGAGATCTTCGTATACTGCTGCAACAACCAGCAGCAAATGTTGTCTACGGCCGTCCCGCTGCTTCTTGTGTTGGAGCATCCTGTCCGAGTGGAAGTCTTAGATCACTCCGCAGTTCTGGGCCCCACTTTATAAGTTTTGTTCGCAATACTTGGGACCAGACTCGAAGAAGTAGATGTCTATTCCCGTGTTATCCAAGATATTTCGGGATGGTAGGGAGGTTTCATAGATGCTTGGCCAACACTAAGGTATCTAGATCCTTCAGTTGGCTCAATAGATACTGCCTGTCTGTTCAGTTTTCTACCAAATGCATGGGAAACTATCATGGTCATGGTAATTTGGTTTACCAGAGAGTCTATCTGTACCGGGTGAAGGGCACATAATGGATTGGTCCCTTCTGCATCACCGGTACAGGTGGCAGCTGAGCTTTGGGGTCGTTCATGACTAGGGCTTGGCTGTCCCAGGTGCAGGAAGGGAAAAAAATGGGGGGAAAGGGGGAAAAAGGGCATGTGTTGTCTTCCGCTGGGAAGATCTTCCAATGGCCCAACCTTGTTGGCGACCAACAATCTTGTGGTGCCTGGGTGTTGTCGAACACCAAATCTTATCACTTCAAAATCAACGATCATGGCCAGTCAGTGATAGTAGTTGCATAATAGTTCCATTAAAATGCAGTGTACACATTCTAGAATGGGATATCCAAAGAACCGGCTTGAAACCAAAGGTAGTGGAGATGGAACGTTTAGAGGCATGTCATCTCGGGGTGACCCTGAGCGGCGCTAAGGGCATTCCAGATGGCTGATTCGAAGGATCCTCTACATTCTTATCCTGGGTTTCTTGCTGTCATATAAGGCCTCACGTGGGTGTATTAGACTTCACAATGGCAACTCCCCAGCTCCGTAACCACTGAGGAGCCCAGCTTGCTAAGGTTTCCCTTTTTTTCTAGAATCGGCACATTCCACCTGACGGGCTGCCCCGCCTTCCTAGGAGCTGTCGCCAGCCAATCTCCAACATTGGTTAACGCGGTGTTTCGGACTCACTAATCGCTCCTACTTGTGGTGAGGATTGTCTCACATGACCCACAGTGAACAGAACTTGTTCCCGTTGGTGGGTATTGAACAGTCTGGATCAACTCGGGTTCCCATGTTTCCCCATTGTCGAATCTGGACTTCGTGTTGGGACGGCGTAAATACTTAGATCCCGCCTCCAAAGCGACGGGGTTGAGGGACCTTATTTGGGGACGACAGACCACTGTCCGGTGCCCGGCGGCCTGTCCGAATGAGTTATGGGCGACACGGCTGGCATACCCTGAACACCCTTGCGGATGATCAAGCCCCCGTCCAACGGAAGGGTGAGATCTCGGGGCGACCTTCGGTAGCTCCTCTCCCGGGCTGGGGTGTCCCGGGAGAGCGTCTCATCCTCTCCGATCCCAGGACGAACACGTCGGCCGGGTGGGGGGTGGTCTGTGTTCCGGGGCGGGGCACAGGCAATAGAGGCCTGCCCTGAACACTCTCTGCGAGGTGGTGGCGTGGACCATGATAGTACTGCCCCTGGAGGTGACAAAAGGATATAGGGGCCGTGATCAGGGGATGTTTCCGGCGTCGCCCTCATGGGGGGCGTTTTCGGGCAGCGCCACAAGAACTCTACAAGTTTCACCCAGTCCTGATTTCTGTTCTCCACATTACAGACACAAGTCTCAAACCCTGTCCGGACACATTAAGGGCGCCATATAGGGTGATGGTCGCAGGCACAGCGGCCAACTTGAGCATCACCAAAATCTCCATCGGGACTTTTCATGTAACCGTAACAACTTTTCAGCGCTCTCAATAACCTCCAGTACCATTCAACATAACTTTCTTTTCTGCATTTCCCCCTCGCAACACCAAAGGGGCTTTAGCCATATCTAACCAAACCTTTAACACTACAACTTTGCCTAGATACTCTTCACGATTTCCTGCCACTTTGAACGGTTGAGCCGTCCCCTCTCTAGACAACCCACAAGTTTGTACATCTTCCTAGCATTATTGACATATTTCTTCCCCTTCTTTCCGAGCAACTATTCCTCGGCAGTCCTCCACGCTATTGGTAACTTATGTTCTCGTTAAACATGTTAAACATGATGAGATCTTCCCCTTCCTCTAGTTCTTGGTAAATCTACACCTACACATGTGGCCACCACACGTGCCCGTGTCGACAGCCTCTCAGCGCGTGAACAGATCAAAATACTAAAAGTCTAACCTACCAAAACAATAGTCCCGTTCACCGCTGCACAGTAAATTACCTACTATGAGGACTGTACCCTCCGGTATTCACACCAATTTCCCAGAAGTTTCCCCTTTTGAGCTTCAACTTCTAATCACCGGACCCGCACAGGCTGCTAATCAGACCTGACCTGTCCTTTCCTATAACAAAGAGAAAGAGTCCCACTATCTCTTCAGGACTGGGCCGAGGGCTATAGTTTAGCAATTGATACACAAACCATACCGGGGGAACAGGCCAGTGACTTCAAAATGACTCAGCCGTTTATCCACCTCCTCATCAGTGGTTCGGGCGTGAACAATAACAGATCCTTTTACATGACAGGTCACATTAATTATAGACCACCCCAGATCTGACTGGACAGGGCGTATTACTAACCAAACAACAGTCAAAGCCAACGGCAAAGTCCCCAATACAAGAATATGTATCAACTTTCTCGTGACTGCTGAGGCTGTCAGTCCTCTATTTGATGTATCGGGTTTTCTTCACTCCGCGATCCGTGTCGTCTGGTCCACCGGGGTGTGGCCGGGATCTGTCTTGCCACGCCCCAACGTTGGGCGCCAAAATTTTCGGGGTCCTAAAAGCGACACAGGGTTCTCCTGTTTCCCACTCCGGACAACCAAATCAATGTCTGAGTGGACGGCCGGCCAATGGAAAGAAAGAGTCCAGACACGTGTTCTGTGTTCATTTCTTATCCCATGCACTACCTACTTTATTGCAGCGCGACACACATAATTATGCGAGTATAGAAAAAAGAGCGTGGCGCATGGCGCAGTGGGACAGTCCAAAGGGGAGGGGTTGAGCATAAAGTTCTTTATTGGTTCAAGAGTATTTTCCAGGGCAGATGAAGTTTTCTGGTTGTATCAGCCAATGCTTCTTAGGACATGTTATATTCGAAACTCAGTTCTTGTTGACAGGAAGTGTATGTGGAAATCGCTGTTATCCTTTGACTGCCTCAATACTGCACAGTCATCGTCCTCAATAGATGTATGGATATCTGTATGGTCTATTAGGAGGAAAAGCTGGTATTTTCTTATAGACAAACTTTAGCTTGTTGATTCACACATGTACACATATTAGCATTAACCCTCACAAAACCACTACACTAGTACTATCTGTCACATAAGCAGATGGTGGATCCGCTGGGTCACTGCGAGAGATGACAACAACAAGTCTAGCTCCCCAGTATTCACCAGAGCTTGCCACAAAGCAGGATGGACTTGGCTGCAGGAAACTTCCCGAAGAGCTACACCTTGATAGTGTATCTCGACAGTGACAGCCAAGGTGCCAACCAGGTAGATGTGTAGTTGGGTTACAGGTAAAGAGCTCAGGGCTTGTAGCAGGCAGAGAGTATTCGGGACTCGATTGGGAGGTGCACACTGGCTCTTTTTAATATTAAAGAACCAGTGCACGCGCCCTAATAAATGGGAACAGGCAAGATGACAGGGAGCAGAGGACGCGAGCAGAGAGGCAGGGAGAGGCTGAGTAACTGGGGGGAAGAGCAGTAGGTGTAGAGAACACAAGTACATCGCGGTCTGGAGCAGGTGCACATTGTGATACTATCCATACTTGAAATAGAAAGTTCTATTGCTAATTTTCCACTATATATGCTAATATTACAATACCTGTAGAGAACACAGCCCTGTGCAGGTTCTGACCAAACTGCAATGGGCTGCACTCACCAGGACCCCATTGGCATCTTCATAAGCTTGGAGTTGGGCTCCACTAATGAGGTCCCTACTAGCTGACCATATGCTATATATGCCCTTGATTGGCTGTATTATTTGGTGCTTATGTTAGTGTTATGCTGGGTACAACAGATAAAAATGAGATACATGCTATATATACCTCCCCCAAACCAAAGCTTGCAGGTCCCGCAATTACACACGGATAAGTGCTGCAAACCGCTTCTTCTACTAACACGGAGGAGGAGGAGAATCCAGCCCAACAGGATAGATGAAGTAAAATTCAAAACATTTTTATTCCAATTCTATTAAAACATAGTTACAATATCCTTTGGTTGTTCATTGAATGAGATGCATAGATAGAAGTAGTGGCTATTGCAAAATCGGGTTACGCATGGTGAAACATCGCACACGCTGACGCGTTTCGGGATCTAGTCCCTTACTCTTGGTTATATTGAATTCTATAATTGCTTGCTGCAAGTTTGTTTGGGAGTAGTTAACCCTTCACCGAGGCTCCACCGAGACACCGGGATCTTGCAGGTAAGCAGGTTCTTTCTTCTACGTTACATGCTATATTAGGTACAAGAGTCAAAAGTGAGATATATCTTTGGCATGGGCTTTCACAACTGCTGCAGCCGGACATCAGCATTATCTGGTTAGTGATGATTTATTTTAAAAAAAGGTTGGGTAGCTCTGTGGATAGCTATACGAAAATGATTAAAAGCATAAAAATAAAAGACAATAGTTCATTGAAAAGGAAAAGAAAGAAAAGTCCATACAGAAGCACAAGCCTATTGCAATATATCACTGCCATGACGGTCTTAGGGTCCTTTGGACAACAACAACAAACCATTAGAACTTCCAGTCGAAATTACTTTTTCCCTTAATGACATAACTAAATTAATTCAATAAATAATGCAGAATACACATAATATAGAGTAATATCCTCCTGCTAATTTATAGTAATTAACTGCTGCACCGTGGTGTTAACGTGGTGCACAGGGCTCAAGTTCTCCATGTCTTCTACTCTCCATGACATATAGGGACAATAGAATTCCTATGGATTCCTACTGTCAGTAATCCAGATGCTGGCATTACATAATTAGCAGATAATAATACTAAGAAGATATATCTCTCCTACATAGGTATTGCGCTGACGGCATATGTCTAATTAAAATCAACATTACTTACAATAAGGCATAAACAGTCAATAGCATCTGTAGTTTGAGGAGAACATGTGACTGAAGGAGAAGGAGCAATTAATTGGAGAAGGCCG
Source organism: Phyllomedusa bahiana (assembly GCA_025379985.1). NCBI lineage: Eukaryota > Metazoa > Chordata > Amphibia > Anura > Hylidae > Phyllomedusa > Phyllomedusa bahiana. Next base: position 176,059 of record JAODAL010001202.1, on the reverse strand, counting down.
CCTACAGAACGATGGAGGAAAAAAAAAAGGCAAAGCAATAACATTCATTTTCATTATTATTTCTTCTAAACCTATAGTGAATAGATATATTGCTCTCTACTTTCTGAGGGGAGGGAGTCTGATGAAAGCACTTGGGAAGGATTTGGAAGAAGAATATGAAGGGAAAAACACCATCATATGTCACACCGTGTTATTTTTATACAACTGTGCAAAGGCATGTTGTATCTGGAGAAAAACCATCTGTATGCATATCTATATAAAGGTCTGTGCAAGGGAATATTCTTGAAGCAAAGCCTCCTCCTAACGCCGATCAAATGCAAAAAAAAAAAAAAAAAAAGATGGTAATTTTGCTTTTATGTTTTAACCAGAGTGAGATGTTTGCAGACTGACATCTCTTCCTCTGTGAAACACGTTTAGTCATTACTACAATGGGGAAAACTCCTCAAAACTAATGCAAATGAAAAGTCAAGGTGTTGGCAACAGCAACTAATCAGACTGTTCATTTTCTTTCAAAAAGTGGGGGAGGGGATAGTGAGACACCACCTCTGGGTGCAGGCACCAAAAATCCACTCGGCCTTGACCAGGGTATGTAGACAGGACCCAATATAGCAAAATCATCTGCGCCCCCTGCCCATTACCAGTTCCTGTTTTGTGCCATTATGGTGGGCCACTTTTTTTAAATTTGATTAGAGCCCCTCACAGGAGTACCGCCAACACAGCCCTGATGGTGCTCCTGGACAAATTAACTTAAAGAGGTTGTGTCACTACATTGATTTATCTTACCTCTGTCTGTTTTCTTGGTTTCACTTTGAATTCAGGGGCGTTTACTGGCTTCCACTAGGCTGCAGTAGAAGCCAGGTCTGTAGCTATAGCAACCAGCACTGGCAGCCTATCAGGAGAGATCAAACAGGTCTGTAGCTATAGCAACCAGCACTGGCAGCCTATCAGGAGAGATCAAACAGGTCTGTAGCTATAGCAACCAGCACTGGCAGCCTATCAGGAGAGATCAAACAGGTCTGTAGCTATAGCGACCACAGGAGCTGATGCAGCCCATACAAGTGGGGATATGTCAGAATAGGTAGGACACTTTTAATGAACATATATTGCAAAGTGACTTGTTTTTGCAAGAACATAAAAATCAATCCTTGTAGTGAGACAACCCCTTTAACTCTTTGTCTGGGATAAAAGAAAACCTATATACGACTCCAAAGGGCCTTGGAAAAAAATGAGAACTGGAATCTGGTTGCTATAGACATGGGAGCAAATTTATCAAGGCAGTTGCGCCAGAATTCTGGCTCAATTTGCGCTAAAAAACAGCTTTTTGCCACATTTACTATGTGTTTTATACAGTTTAAGACGCTTCTGCGCCTCGTAAGACAAGGGGGCGTGGTTTCATAAAGGGGCAGTGGCTTAAATGTGACATCCCCCCCTAAAAAATGCTACAGAATTTTGTCGCAGTTTCTGGCGTAAAAGTAAGCCACCTTAATTGTGGTACAAACTTAGACTAGACAGTTCTAACCTGCGCCACTGTGGCGCATTATAAGTCTGTCTGGACTAAGTTTACACTGTCTTTATCTGTTTATTCATTGAAGTTCCAAATTCTCAGTTTCTGTGTTTTGACTCCACATTCCTTCAGTCCATGTATCTATCTAGTTCTCCTATCTTATATCTAGTAATATCTGCATTATTTTATTCGTTATTTTATTCTATATCTATCGATAGATCTGCCCCATTCACTGTGTCTTTGCACTAGTTTTGATAAATGTCCCTTATGTGCAATTTATAGCTAGGCTTTCCTTCACCCAGGGCAGAAGATTTGTTTACTGGCCCGGCTCTATATTTTAAAACAGTGACAAAGATAGAGTGGCTTCTTGGCATCCCCCTGTCCATGCGCATACAATAATCTACATTCTGATGAATATTTGACAGCTGTTTTATTAAGGTAATGGATAAAGATGAGCGTTTTTACCTATAAAATAAAAAAGATAAAAACACCACTCAGCTTCACCCCCCAAATCTTCTGCTTCCGAATTACTCACGGTGCAGGGAAGCAAACACCTTGCTGGTAGTACAAGATGTCATTGATTTTGGATCCCCTTTCATGATTTCATGAGTGCTGGATCTCAATGTAGCCCCATTACAGTTTTTACTTAAGGTTTGCATTCTGGCTAACTGTCACACTTGAGGGGATAATCCCCAGGCTCGTAAAGTGCTGGGTTTATGCAAACCTGACCCAAAAGTTGCCATTTTGGGAGCAAAGATTACCGTATTTTTCGGACTTTAAGACGCACCAGACCATAAGACGCACTGGACAATAAGACGCACCAACCATATTTTTTAGACTTTAAGACGTACCACCATTTTCCTCCAAAATTTGGTGGGAAAAAAAGAAGTGTCTTATAGTCTGAAAAATACAGTGAATATTCTAATTTGTGCAATTTAAAGTTTGGTGAGTATAAGTTAGAGACATTACCAAGCAGCTGGCAGGGCATAAAATCAATTTCTACATAGGTCTTTTTGCTTCTGTATAACATAGTCATCCACTTATATGGAAGATCTGCTGACATATTCAGCCGTTATTTCAGTTTTCTTTTTGTCATTGAAGGAAAAAAGCAAAAATAATGGTAGCGCTAGATCTGTTACAAGATGGGCACTATCCATCGCCTTGGACCCATCACACTAAAATAGATTTCCGCCATGAGGTCTCTCATTGAAGGTGTGTGAGTGGTTGTCTTATCAGTATTTTTGCATCTGTGCAATCTCCCCAGGTATCATGCTGTGGCTTTTCTGCATACTGTGTGAACAGGTATCAATTTAATGTGCAGTCTAATTGTTCCCCTAGTGGTGGGGTATATGAGCTACTGCTCAGCAATCAGCTTCACCTGTTTATCTAAAGTAGTATAGGGGCCAGTGTTGCCTGTTTACTAGGTTCAGTTTCAGTCCAGCCATTGAGCTGTGATTATGGCCTTGTTTCTGTGTTCTCTCATTTTAAAAGAAAAAATAGCGCAGTGTGCTGCACTTTCTTTCATCATTTTTGACTGAATCGGTGATGTAGACTCCAAACCTAACCTCTGCCTCTTCTGTGAATTAGGCCTTGTGTGATGGACAGACCAGAGTAATTCTAGGTAAATCGAGTTTTATTTTCCATATGTGTGGAATGGATTAGATGATGTCATCAAAAACAAGAAGACTTGTGTCTCTTAAAGAGCTTTTGCTGTAAATATACATTGATGATCAATCCTTATGATAGGCACTAAGGGCCCATGTTAAATGGTAATTTTACAACTACTTTTATTTTTCTTGGTTGTCCAGTTTATCTTAAAATAATAAGTGATTTTTGCCCAATAAAAAAAAAAAATAAAAAAATAAAAAAAAATCTATACTCACCTCCCTGCTCTCTTTTGTTCCAGTGCTGGCTCTCCCGGTATTCTGTTTTTTTCCTGTCTTCTTCCACATGGGGCATCAACACTGCAACTGCTGATTGGCTGCTTTGGCTATGTGCCTCTGCTTACATAACCATTCAGAACTGTTTACTTCAGAATGATGACATCAGGTGAGCACTGCAGCCAATCGGCAACTACACCGGTGACATCCCATTCGGAAGAAGAAGAAAGACAGACAGAAGACCCACCAGAACCCCCCAAAAATGGAAAAACAAACAGAACAACTATGGAACTCTCATAGAAATGAATGTAGAAAGCTGTACAAGTGCATCCACTTCTCTGTTCTTTGTAGTTGGAGATGAACTATTTGATATCCTATTAGATCGGCATCTTATAGCAATATATTTTTATATTTTATAGATGTGACGACACTTGGGGGTTACCTTACCCCAATTTGGGGCTACCTTACCCCTTATTATACTTTGTGACTACACGGGTAAGTCGATACATCTTCTTTTATTATAAGAGACATACCTGTGAATGGAGACAGTACATTGGAGGTACAGTCTCTAAAAATTTCCCTTTTTACAGGCATAATTTACCTTTTGAAAGTGCCTCTTAGCCATACTAGTCCCCTGAGGAATATTCGCAATACGAAACATGTTGGGACTCAAGCACTATTAAAGGGATTTGTCTTTTATTGAGCAATTAACCATTGTTTACTAGACATATCTGTCATCCAAATAGGGTAGTTTTGTAGATTTAGCATAGTAGTAGTATAGCGTAGGTTCGAGACAGGGCCGTCCTAACGGGACGTGTCTCCTGTATGTTCACTAGGGCGAGTTTAGGGATTATAGAAGTTTTCCTCCCCCCCCCCTTTTTTTTTCTTCTTTTCATTTTCCATTAGGTATAATAGTCTGACAGTATTGATAATCATATTTTAATAATTAATAATAATAATAATAGGTATGTTTTAATTGTTTACACCCTATATGTAATTATTCTATAATTTCGGTGTCTACATTGGTGGTTATTTATTTTCCACTCTGTTATTCAGTTTATTTTTGGAGATAAACTGGCCATAACCTGGAAGCTAAGTAATGGGAATATTCCTTTTAACACCTTATTTTGGACGGTCTTCTTTACCCTCACAAGTATCTGTCCAACAATTCAGAATATTTGACAATCAGTTCTTTATCATATCAGTTCTTCACACAACAATCTCCAGGACTTCTCCCGTGCTTCCCCCATAGTCTGGAAATCACCATCACAACACATCAGACTCTTCTCCACATTTACCAGTTTCAAAAGTGACCTGAAAACCCATCTCCTCTGGAAAGCCTTCACCCTACAATAACCCTGCTGCCCCTACACCTCCACGAACATCTCTGCCCCTCACCTTCTGTCTCCCCGTCCTCCATTGTAAATGTCCTTCGCAATTAGTTTGTTATCTAGTGTTATTATTTTATTTGTCACGGTCTTATAAGATGCATCTAAACCCCTATGTTTGTCCAGCGCTTTGGAATTAATGGAGCTGTAAAATTAAAAATAACAATAATATTAATAATAATAATTTAAAGGAATTCATGTCTACCCAGTTGCTTTTTTAATTGTTTTTGTCATCCTGGTAAACAGACAGTGGGAATATGACCTGATAACTTCTGAGCTTCCACAATGCATTGCTCCCTAATTACAAGTATCAACAGGAATTCTAAATTTAACTTTGAAAGGGAATGGAGAAGAAAATATCACCGACTTTGAAATCAGTACATAAAAAGTAAAACAAAGGATTTACAAAATTATTTGACATTGAGAGCGACATGTATGAACGGGGCTGCGCCAGATGTCTAAACCGATATGGTCAGCTCACCTCTTGTATAATGAACCTCTGGAGTGCACGGAGAGGTGGAAGCCGCCTCTTAAAGGGGGTTTGCCACGATGTAATGTTGACGTGGGATCCACCAAAATGGTTATTTAATCACTTTTCTAAATATATGTGATTACAAAAAGTGAAGCCTCTGAGAGCTACAGCATTGCTCAATCCCCCTTAGTTTCCTTAAAGTTTACATTAGACACGACCAGAGGAGCTGATCTGGCCACGCTTGTTTGCACTTCTTATCTGATGACAGGGAACATGAAGGAGCTTGCAAGGGGCTGGGGAGAAAGTGCAGTGTATGAGGTGGTCTGCTGTATTGAGAATCCACTGTTGTAATGTTATTATTTGAGTAAACTTTAGAGAGGCTTCCTGCTTCCTCACTCTCTGCTCACCCCTGCAGCCATTCATGACTCAGCATGCTTTGTTTATATTCTCCCCTGAACAGATAAGAGGTAAGGAACTCACTTCAGGGCAAAACCCCTTTAATAAACATCCACAAAAATGAGAAAATTTTCCAGCAAACATCCAGGGTGTTGAAGTAAAAAAATCCAAAACTTTAATTCATATTATTATAAAATTCAATTCATGAAAAATCTAGAATATTCATTTTTCATGAATTGAATTTTATAATACACCCTGGATGTTTGCTGGAAAAAATGTTCTCCTTTTTGTGTGCCAGATGTCTGCCGCCTTTTCAGTCTGGTATCAGGCGCAGCCCCGTTCATACATGTTTAAATCTCTGGCACGCTATTCTCGGGCGCATTACAGAGCGCCTGCGGCACTTTGTAATGCGCCCGATCTCGGGAGGTGGGGCGCACAAGAACTGTAGCGAAGCTACATACTTATAGCTTCGCTATGACATTTCTAGGCGCATTTCTGCTGGAACAGGTAGAGCACTTTCAAAGTGGTTTACCCGAGTCAAAAATGTCGCCCAAGCCCTGGAATGCACCAGATTTATGACCCGCTGTAGAGCAGGTTTATAAATCAGGCGCATTCTATGCCCTTATTATGCTAATGAAATTTGGCATTCACACGCCAAATTTCATGCATGCCGCCCTTAATTTGGAAAAAATAGATCAAATCAAAAAATATTATACACTGCATGGATGCAATGCATTTTATCTCTTAGCTCATATATAAAACAGGAATTTTCCTAAGTTAGTTCTCTTTTACCAGGATCTAAATGAGAAATAAACTGTGCTTATCAATAAAACCCCCAAACCGACTTGTCTTCAACATGTTCTGAATATTATTGATGCAAATAATTTGCACTAAGAAAAGAAATGGCAAAGAGACAGACAGACAGCTGCAAAACTGGAAAAGAAATGGACACATAGCATGAGGAATAGTCATCCTAACATAAGCAAACATAAACAGATGGGAGCAGAAATATAGCAGTGAGAAGGAGCGGCACTGAATTACCAGAGAACACACCACGTACTCACAGATACCAGTGAAGAATTAACAGATTTTCTCTTAATATAGCCTTCATTTAGTCTTTGACTTCACTGGAACATCAATATTTTATTACAATTTTTATCCTACCCTCTGGATTTGTAATTATTGGCGGCATGAAACCCCTCTGGGTATTAAACGGAAGGATACATTTCCAATATGTAAAATTCCTACTTACATACAAATCTTAAAGGGGACATCAGCTTCTTACAATTCCTTTTGTTACAAGTAGGGTTGCCATAAGTCATTTCAGGGCCCCATACAGCCGAAGCTTCTGGAACCCCCACCCATTACAAGTTCTCATTTTTCACTAGATCAGTGGGCCCCTTATTTTCTAAAACGTTCATCAGGGCCCTTGAGAGGAGTACTGCACCCCTGGTTAAAAGGGTCTCTCAAAATGAGTTGATATACCATGTGTTCAATACCCTTGCATCTCCACACACAGGTGTAACTTAAAGGGGTACTCCCATTTCATTGATTAGCTTTAAACATATAGGAAAAAGTGAATAAAGACTATTACCAACTACAATGCTCTTCTGATTTTGTTTATTTTATAGCTAGAGCAGTTCTTATCTTATGCTTTCATACACAAACCTCCCTAGGTTACCAACCACTTCTCTAACATGGTGTCACTCCCTGCTGTGTCTTACCAGCAGCACAAGAGCCTGTTGCTTCTTACTGACAAACTTTAAAGGGGTTGTCTCACTACATTGATCCACCTTACCTCAGTCCTGTTTTCTTGGTTTCACTTTGAATTCAGGGGCGTGTTTACTGGCTTCTACTCGACTGCAGTAGAAACCAGGTCTGTAGCTATAGCAACCAGTGCTGAGAATCTATCATAAGAGATTGAACAGGTCTGTAGCTACAGCGACCTGAGGAGCTGCTGCAGCCCATACAAGAGGGGATATCTAGGAATAGGTAGGACACTGTTATTGGACACATATTGCAAAGTGACTTGTTTTTGCAAGATGTTTAACATAGAAAGCAATCCTTGTAGTGAGACAATCCCTTTAACCCATTAGAACTCTGTAGTCTTTTGTCCTACTATTTATACCTTTCCATCACCAATGTCCCTCTAATAAGCTCAGCTAGGAATAGCAGAGCGAAAATGTCAGTCACTGCTGTAGAACCACCCACAACCTGACTAGGAAAGGGGAGCCTGAAGCTGGCTGTGAAGAGCAGGCTAAATTGGGGCAGTGTTTACACAAGCCATGCCATTTATTGGCCACCAGAAATATTTTTGACGTTTGTTGTGCAGGCTCGATCTATAGCTACTCTCACTATTTATCAGTAATCGTCATGGTGCAATATTGAAAATGGTGAATATCTTTTCCCGTCAAAAGAGGCCCGTGACAATATACTAAAAACCTTTTCCATTATCCATGTTATTGTCTCAAGAAAGCATTTGACAGGGTAGACTGGCGTTTCCTAAAGACTGCTTTGTCAAATATGGGCTGAGGGTCAGCAATGTTATAAAGAATTTTTGCCCTATATCAGTCCTCTTATACGAGGATTAGCATAAATGGATCCCTATCAAAACCCTTCCAGATACGCAATGGTACTAGACAGGACTGCCCTATATCTCCTATTCTCTACGTCATTATAATGGAACACCTTATGCAAGCTATCAGGACTGCTGGAGATGTGAAGGCAATTAATATCGGAAGATCACAGTACAAATGTTCTGCATTTGCTGATGACCTGCTCCTTTATGTCACACAACCAATGGTGTCTCTACCAGTGCCGATATCTATTTTAAAAGTCAAAACATATATTTCAGCAGCAAAACTTAGAACCCCAAAAGAGAAATAAATGTTGAGTGCACGCCACCAGGACCTGGATCAGGGTCCTCAATTGTTGCAAAAAAATATGACAGCACTTCAAAAAAGTAATGAAAATGTATTTACAAAACAGCAGCAATTTTTCGGTTCTGAACAGAACCTCTCAAGCTTTGAACGCTCTAGCAATTTTAAATTAAATTTTTCAAAAAGAATTGGCCTCAAAGTTAATCTTGATAACTCAATGGTGGAGATACTGCGACGTAGCTTTCCCTTCAAATGGGCGACACAGTCGTTCACTTACTTGGGTGTTAATTTTCCTGTGAATCGACAACATATTTTTTAACTGAATTTTGCACCACTTTTAAATATCTTCAAAACTGATTTGACCAAATCGAATAAGAAAGACTTCTTTTGGTTGGGTTGAGTAATACAGTGGAGATGGATATTTTACCATCTTCTTATATTTATTTCAAACGATTCATATCAAACTCACCAAACCTTTCTTTCAAACAATCAATAAATATCTTACATAATTTGTTTAGGCACAAAAGAAATCAAGAATTGCCAAAAATATCTTGATTAGGCCAAAAGAAAGTGGGCGCCTGGCCTTACCGGATATGGAATCATACTATATCGCAGCAGTTGCCTCTAGGGTGTTAAATCTTTTCCATCATAAAGCTTCTACACAATAGGTTCAGATGGAGGAATAATATGGTCTTCCTTTTTCAATATTTTCCTAGATAAAGCTCACTACCTTGTCAAAAAATAGGTCACCAACCGTTTGTCTCTCACATCACTCTCTCTATTTATAAAGCCTATGGACCACAGTATAAAGTATTGGTCTCTCACTCTGGGTAATCCAGAATTGTCAATTTCAATACCCTCTTTACTATATCAAGAAGGTCCTGATTTCAAACCCAAAATATTTTGTGAGATTCTTAACTGCACTACGTTTACTACATATGAAGACGTGAAATAATATCAAGATGGTAAAGAGTCCCTGCCCTGCTACATACATTATACCCTCTGGTTTCCTCATGCTACTGGAGGTGCGAAGAAGCTACCCAGACTATGACACAAATTTGGTGGGAAATGTCCATGAATTTCCTCTTATTGAAGCAAATTGATTGATATAATCAGATTGATCACAGGTGTGACATTGTGAAATGATCCTTCAGTTCTTCTCTAGTTAATGCTCCCAATTAGTTTATATGCTCTAATAATTTTCCTGTTAGTGGCTGCTAAAATGCTGATCCCTAGATTATGGAGGTCCAATCAATCACCATCTATTGTGGCTTGGTTCAGAGGCTTTTCACTTGCAATGGAAATCAGAGCAGATAATAATCCGATTTTTGACAAGTGTAACAAGACGTGGAGGGATTGGATGTTATGTACTGAGTCTCCAGAATACAAAATCGATCACTTAAAATCTCTGTTCAGTATAAATCTTCTACTCTGGGTACATTGAATTCTTATAAACTGAGGATCTTTAGTCTCACGGTTTGTGTTCAAGTTGCCCTGATATGCTTCAGATAAGCAGTTTTCTATCACACTTCTCAAATAAATTGTTCTTAATGTGTTCATTTGAGCTAGTTCCCATCCTGTTTTGATGCATTAGGAGCCAAGCGCCCAGTGTGCATGGTGCGAGCAACATTCCGAGTGCTGTAAAGGAATGGCTAACAGGAGACTTGCCAACTGATCCAGGAGTCTGGGAGGATCCTTCTTATTGGGCGAGTTTTGTAGATTTTCTGGAAGAGTTGATAAGTATAATGTAATGGAAGGTACATTAATCATGGCAGTATTTTTACAGCTTCCCCAATAGTTGCTGCAGAGTCCCTGGTCTCTTCACACTTGCTCCAGTAGTGAACAATGAAAATAATTGTGGACTCTGGCTGAAATGGCCAGTTTTGGGATGAGTTTAGTGTAAACCTCGCTCTGTTTACATCCTGATTTTCAGACGTATCCACAAGAACTGGGAGGGTTGGCAAGTATGGAAGACCCATGTAATGGCCACGCTGTATTACATTGAAACTACAATTTAATTTGTGTCCATTAAGAAGCAAACTGATTGTAGCTGAAGTCAATTCTAAAAAGCTTCACTGATATCCATGTTTTGGCCAATATGTTATTGCTATGTGTGAAACGTGGCCTTATGGAAGTAATATTGTCACTAATGGTTCACAATTAGTAACAGATTATTACTTAATACTTAAATCTTGCAGAAATGTATTCAACCTTTTTTACTCCACAATCCAACTATATAACACAGAGGTAACTATAGTGAATCTGGCAAAATAGCTCTTAAGCAGCATGCTTTCAAGCATATTTCTTACAAAGCCCCAATAGGATCCATAGCATTAGTGGGAGTTAGAAGTTCAACTCAGTGCTGTCTGCACACCATAAATTTATACAAGTTTTAAGTATTAATTACTGGTCAGTTAATTATTGTGAACCATTTCTGGCTGGAGTATTGAGGTCTCTCTATGCACAGACCAGGAAATATACGAAAACGTATTTATGCCACAAATTGTTTAGTAACATTGTCACTGTCAGGTTGGGTCCACATGTAGCTAGTGAACAGCTTGGTCAATTATCCGGCCACAAAAGTACAAGCGTTTAACTGTGAACTTTAGCAGTTTTGCTCTGTTTTCGCCATGTGGCTTTTATATGTGAAACACTTAACATATTTTCACCTGTGAAAACCATTAAAGGGATTTTCCGGGAGTTTACAGATTTTTATAGAACACTATAAACAGCATTTTTATGGGAAAATAAAGATATTCCACTGCCTTCATGTGTTTCTTTTCTTTTGCCTCCTTGTTTATCTATCATAAGATCCATTTCTTGCAGTGAAACTTCCTGCTGGGAGTGTCAGTAGTTCTCCAGCATCTCTAATAAAAATCCCAGACTGCATGGCAATCTAGGACTTCCCGCCACCGTTATCACTGCTGACATTAGTGTGTAATTCCCCCAGCTCTGTACTTCCTGTCTAGATAATAGTTAGAACTGCTGTCCTCTGCTCCTATTACTAAGTTCTGCCAGCAGGACTCAAAGATAAACAAACAGTTCCCCTTCCCCTGCAATTAGTTTAATGTAATTACTTCTATTCACTTGAAAACTACAGGCTGGCAAGAGTGAATGCAGTCAAATTGTCCTTGGCTCGGGTCACTCCGACTCCAGGGGAGTGTTCCTGAGCTGAGCCTAGCTTCAAAGCACATCCACTGAGTGATGACAAAGCATTCACTGAGGTCATGTGATCAATGAACGTCAGGTGGTTTGCAGGGAAGAAAAGGAAGGGAAGGGCTCTTTGCCTGGTTTTGCACAGCAGGACAGGTAAATCATTTTTAATAAGTATTAATTAAAAAAATCAATATAATACTTTTGTGAGCCCTATAACAAATAAAAAGATCCTGGAGAACCCCTTTAAAGCACATTTGGACATTGCTTACAGGACACTGAGGCATGTAAACCTAACTTTAGTGTTCATATGTTTCTGTTGGAAAAATCCACTGCAGAATCCGTGGAAGAAATCCAAGCCATTCCTTTAGATTTATAGTAGATTTTTACATCTCACAGATTGGGGTGATCTATTTTAACATGGTCCAGATTATCTGATCCAGTTTCCAATGTCAATATGGCTCCTTTAACAAAGGGATGTTTTTTTGGATGCAGAATGAAAACCCAGGGAAATCTGTGTCTCATGGTTTTCTTATTCATCATACATGCCAACTCTCCCGTTTTTGGCGGGGGGGTCCCGCTATTTGGGGTCCCCTCCCGCCCTCCCGGGGGAGTTGGCATTCCTACCGCCGCCAGCAGGCGGCGGGGGGCCTTTAAATTACCGCGGCGCAACAGTAGCGCTGGTGCGCTACTCTTGCGCCGCCGGACCGCTCCTACAGGCGGGTGAAGCGGCCGCAGCGGCCGCTCACCCGCCCGCGGTCTCACCGTGCGCGGGGAGGAGGCAGGAGGGATCGCTCCCTCCTCCCTCCTCTCCCTGTATGTCCGGCGTCTGTGCGCGCCGTGCATACAGGTCAGCGGCGCAGGTGGAAGTGACACGCGGATGCAGGGGGTGACGCGCGGCTGCTCTCACTTCCCCCTGCGCCGCTGAAGAGATCGGGCAGGAGCGGCCGCGCTGCAGGAGCCTGGTGAGGTAAGTGGATTTTATTATTTTATTTTTATTAGCTTTAGGGGGCTCTACCTGGCTAACAGAGAGGGCAACTACCTGGCAACAGAGGGGACATCTACCTGGCAACAAAGGGGACCACTACCTGGCTAACAGATGGGGGCACTACCTGGCTAACAGATGGGGGCATCTAGCTGGCTAACAGATGGGGGAATAGACCTGGAGAACAGATGGGGGCAACTACGTGGCTAACAGATGGGGGCATCTACCTGGCAACAGATGGGGGCACTACCTGGCAAACAGATGGGGCACTACCTGGCAAACAGATGGGGCACTACCTGGCAAACAGATGGGGCACTACCTGGCTAACAATGGGGGCACCTACCTGGCTAACAATGGGGGCACCTACCTGGCTACAAATTTGGCTCTACCTGGCTACAGAGGGGGCATCTACCGGCCTGTAAGGGGCACTACCTGGTTATGGGGGGCTACTACCTGGCTATAAGGGCATCTACCTGGCTTTCTTCTAAAGCCGTTATGCAGTTAGGTGGAGTGGGGTGTGGCTTTTTTGAAGGGGCGTGGCATACCAACAAGATGGGCGTGTCCATGCAAATTTTTGCCGCGCCGCGCTACGCGCGCCGCCCACTAAATTCTCCTGCTTTTTCATTTTCGAAAGTTGGCAACTATGTTATTCATTGATATTACATGGCAGTGGCAGAAAACACAAGCGACATGTCCCCTATTGACAGATTTCATGACGGGCACCAGGACACGGATTAGCTCCAAAACTGTGGTGAAATTAGCAGCATAGAGAGTCAAAGTCTGCGGCGTAAATCAGCAGATATGTATCGAAGCTCTGCCCTTAGTGCCAGTTCTTTTTCCACGATGCATATTTAAAATATGAACGATGACGCAGATTCCCATTGGAAACAACACAGAGAAAATAAAGCTCCATGTGAACAGTGTCTAATGGTCATACTGGCATTCTCTCATAGGGGCCCTCATAAAAGGAACAGAAACATATCTGCTGCACTGTCTGCAGATACTACGTTTACCTATTTAATTTCAGATACTTTTCTAAATATCTATAGCAGTATTTACAGTACACTGACTGACTACAACATATTCACCAATAATGTGAAGCGCAGTCGCCATTTTCTCGTAGCATTAATCAATGAACATCTATTAACAAAGGCTCAGCAAACATGGCGCCTGGAGCGTGGACACGTTTTGTCGACGTACTTTCACTCTGCCATTCTAGAAGAACGCTGACGTAGCCGGTAGCGTAAGCACAACTGTGTCGCCTGATGGGTTGAGGGGGGAAAGAGCGGACGTGACGTCATGTCGCACCCGGAAGTGCTCTGTGTACATTGCTTTGAATGAAATCCGGCTGATTCACTGCGGCCGCCGGGGTGAGAAATCTCTAAAGAAGTCTCCGTTCTTCCGTTGTAAACGTCACTCACAGGTAAAGCGGCGGCCGGAAGCCCTGTTCCTGCAGCATTAGCAGCCGGCGTGTAGTCGAAGGGGTTTATATGAGAGTGCGGCTGTCACTAGGCCGCAGCTCCGTCCTGGGGCTCGAGTAGTTCCTCACGCCGAGTCGGGCTGCCCTTTTCCGCTACTTGTCTCCTATTGTAGCTTCTCGTATTGTTAGTACTCGTCTCCGGCACTTCTGTCTGATACAGGGAAGGGAAGAGCTGAGGGCTGAGCGGAGCCAGGGAAATGCCGACTCATGCTGCGCCGCCCGGCGCAGAGCAGTGAGGAAAGTGGCGCTGTTGTCCATAGCAACCAATCACTGTGCTTCTTAGTGTTCAGAGAGCCCTATTGGTTGCTATGGCAACTGCCCATTTTTCCATTTCTGGTTCTCTGCAACTTCTATCAGGAAGGTTGAGATGCGGACAGCGATGCAAGGGACATGAGAAGCTTCTGGGTCACTCTGTGCGGGGTCAATGTTGGCCTCCACCCTGGCAAGCAAGGTGCCCAAAACCCTGCAGTCCAGGCATCGGGGGGATTCGTGCCACTCGGCTGTCCCCGTGTGCGTGGACTGATGGGTGATTTGTAACAGCCAAGATGCTGCGGCCACTGCTGAGCACAGGAGCTGAGTGGTTAAGCGGCCGCTCATCTCGGCTGTAATATGCCGTCACCACCTGTAGTCTATGGAGTGGGCTCAACTCTGTCTGATATCGGGACATATATCTGCTGCATGTCACATAGGGAAGGGTGAACATTATCTTCACTTGAGTCACTTCTGGGAGGGCCGGGATCAGACTTCCCTTTCCCTTGTTTCTTTCCATCTTGCTCAACAACAATTAGGAGAAAGTGTATCTAAAATATAACATTTATTTCAATAAGATTAAAAAATCTCTATAGAGCAAACAATGACCCAAAACATATAATCAAAAGTGCACATAAAACGGTAGGTATATGGTATTGGAACAATATCACTGTCCCTACTACAATCCTACATATCTACCATAGGTCCCTTCCTAGCAAAAATAGGGCACCCGCTCCAATAAAGAGCGACCCAGTACAGGAACCTAGCCCTACTATGCAAAGCCCCTATTATACCCTATACTGGTGAGTACAATACAAAATCTCAGTTAACAATAATGTCCCAACATGTTTCTACCTTACTTGTGGTGTCATCAGGAGACTGAAAATAGCCAGTAACTGAGAATAAAGCTCTAAGAAAAGAAAAACAAACCAAGAGCAAAAATTAATCACCTTTAAAAGTGTTAGGAAAAAACCCCCCCAAAAAAACAGCCGGCTACCAATGCACATAACTTACCGGTTACTGTTATACGAGGCCAAAGAACCAAGACATCTAGGAGCATATGGCTATGGTGCGCCGACCACACTGTGAAGATTACCGGGCCATTTAAAGCTACCTCTCGGTCACATGACCGCTCACAGAGTTCCAATCATGTGACCGATGACAACTTCCGCTTTAGCATCACTGAGCTCAGAAGCGTCCTAGCGACGCGCCTCTTAGTTACCTGAGGAGTCGCCATCTTGGAAGCAGAAGAGACTGGTCGTCTGTTGGTGTCAGTGAGATTTTTAGGCTTCTAGTTTAGCTCTGTTCTGTCAGATTTCAGAAACAGAAAATCGTGCTGCACAATTGTTTCTGGGAAAAAATGGAAATCGAATGGAAAGGAGCCCTCTGTGTTGTTTTTTTTTTTTTTTTTACATGTTGAAGTCAATAGAAAATGGGTACAAACAGGTGGTCGTCCGTTAAATTGATCCATTAAAGGGGTAGTCTCAATGATGTCGTATTGCTAAAGATAGGTGCAGGTCCCAGAGGTGGGACCCAAACCTGTCTCCTAAACGAGCCCTGAAACCTCTCCATTTTGAACAGAGAGGTGTCTGGGTCTCTCCCATAGACATGAATGGGAGTTCTGAGTTTAGCTGAGTGGTGATGCTCAACTGTAATTCAAGTCTCTGGGTGAGTCACAGACATCTCTCTGTTCAGAATGGAGAGGTTTCGGGGCTCGTTTAAGGAGACGGGTGCTTTGGGACCCTGACCTGTCCTAGCGATACACCATCATTGTCTGTAATGAGACAACCTTTGTCATTTTACAGGGGGCGCAAACACAAATTTCAGTCAATTTAAAAAAAAAATATTAAAAAAAATCCAATTTTGACAGAAATAAACTGATGGAAATGGCAACAAAAGTATCCACATTGTTTTGACAAATCAGCAACAGATCAGTTATAAAAGCAGAAGTTGCTCTTCCAGTTGCATCAGTTATTAACAGTTTTGGCTGCAGATCAGTTCTATGTGTTTTGAACAGAAAGACAAATTCTGTTGTAAACCAGGGCTGACCTGAGTCAATGAGACTCCTCCCTGTTCCACATAAATCTATGCCTGTACTTCAGCGTTCCTGTGGAGTTGGCCATACACTATAGTCAATGATCCTAGCCCATGAACTCCAGCATTAACCATCCACACTGATGTTCTCTATTGAGACAGGGGCGTAAGCTGCTGCCAAATACCTCTAGTAGATGATCTCCCATGAGAAGCTCCAGCATGTTAAAATCCAGCACATTGATTCTCTCCTCCCCATCTGAGGAGAGTCAGGTCACCTATACATTATGCGTGCACATGTAGATTCGGCACTGAGAGACCATTTAAATCGCTTTAAGTATGTGTAGACTGCGCCAGAATGTATAAACCTGTTCTTCTGCAGGTCATACATACAGGGCAGTGTAGAGCCAATAGCACAAGTCTGGCTTAGGCACCACCTTTACCCTGGTCTGGCTGTTCTTCTGCAGGTCATACATACAGGGCAGTGTAGAGCTAATACCACAAGTCTGGCTCAGGCACACCTTTATCCTGGTCTGCTGTTCTGCAGGTCATACATACAGGGCAGTGTAGAGCCAATACCACAAGTTTGGCTCTGGCACCACCTTTACTCTGGTCTGGCTGTTCTTCTGCAGGTCATACATACAGGGCAGTGTAGAGCCAATACCACAAGTCTGGCTCAGGCACCACCTTTACCCTGGTCTGGCTGTTCTTCTGCAGGTCATACATACAGGGCAGTGTAGAGCCAATACCACAAATCTGGCTCGGCACCACCTTTCCCCTTGTCTGGCCTTTCTTCTGCAGGTCATACATACAGGGCAGTGTAGAGCCAATACCACAAGTCTGGCTCAGGCACCACCTTTACCCTGGTCTGTTCTTCTGCAGGTCATACATACAGGGCAGTGTAGAGCCAATACCACAAGTCTGGCTCAGGCACCACCTTTACCCTGGTCTGGCTGTTCTTCTGCAGGTCATACATACAGGGCAGTTAGAGCTAATACCACAAGTCTGGCTCAGGCACACCTTTATCCCTGGTCTGGCTGTTCTTTTGCAGGTCATACATACAGGGCAGTGTAGAGCCAATACCACAAGTTTGGCTCAGGCACCACCTTTACCCTGGTCTGGCTGTTCTTCTGCAGGTCATACATACAGGGCAGTGTAGAGCCAATACCACAAATCTGGCTCCGGCACCACCTTTACCCTGGTCTGGCTGTTCTCTGCAGGTCATACATACAGGGCAGTGTAGAGCTAATACCACAAGTCTGGCTCAGGCAGCACCTTTATCCTGGTCTGGCTGTTCTTCTGCAGGTCATACATACAGGAGGAGCCAATACCACAAGTCTGGCTCAGGCACCACCTTTACCCTGGTCTGGCTGTTCTCTGTAGATCATCCATACAGGACAGTGTAGAGCCAATACTACAAGTCTGGCTCAGGCACCACCTTTACCCTGGTCTGGCTGTTCTTCTGCAGGTCATACATACAGGTCAGTGTAGAGCCAATACCACAAGTCTGGCTCAGGCACCACCTTTACCCTGGTCTGGCTGTTCTTCTGCAGGTCATACATACAGGGCAGTGTAGAGCCAATACCACAAGTCTGGCTCAGGCACCATCTTTACCCTGGCTGGCTGTTCTAACTGTTCGGCGCCAAAGTTTTGGCATCAAAGAATCATAAATGTCTACTTTTACTAATGTGGTGCGACGCCCCAAATCTTTTGGTACTCCAAAAAAGTTTGGAGTGCGCCTGTTCATACATCTATAGAACTGGTCTACTACAGCTTTTTGAGGCCAGAATTTTGGTGCAGCCCCCTTCATACATGTCGCCCTATATGGCCATCTGCAGGTGCGCACAGTGTTCCTCTAGAACACGGGTGTCAAACTGCGGCCTACCAGCTGTTGGCACCCTACAACATCCGGCCCACGGTACTAGATTATACACCTGCATGATGGGAGTTGTGGTTTCCCAACAGCTGGAGGGCCGCATTTTGACACTCCTGTGCTAGAATGTTGGTCTACCAGCACTCAGGGAAACAGGGACTATTCGGAGGAAGGCGCAGATCTCCTGCACACCTAGGGCCTTATGTATGAAAACTGTCTAGCAGTAAGACTGTCTTTGTTGCCCATAGCAACCAATCAGAACTCATTTCATATAGTGCTCTGGAAAGATAAAAGCTGAGCTTGTTTGGGTCGCTATGAGCAAAGGAGTTTTTCCTGTAGACAGTTTTTCTAATAAGGCCTTATGGGGAAAAAAACTTTGGCATATTAAAAAAAATGTTTCCTAAGACTTTTCAAAACTCCCTGTCACTGTGCTAAAATATAAAACTAACCACCCCTCGCTCCCCCGTCACCCCCTTTCCTGGTTCCCCCCTTCCCAGCCCCTCAGTGTGTATTTTTGGATAATGATTGAAAAAGAGTTTTTTTAAGTCATATCTGGTTCTTCACCTTTCCTGATATTTATGCTGACAGTAAAAGACCTTGGGACATTTCACACCGGGATATTGAAGGGGTTGTCTCGCTACAAGGATTGCTTTTTATGTTAAAGATCTTGCAAAAACAAGTCACTTTGCAACATTTGCCCCATTAAAGAGTAAACCTTTTCTGTTTCCCCCTCTTATAGGGCTGCTATTTCTAGGTTGCTATAGCTAAGACCTTTTTGATCTTTCCGATAGGCTGCCAGCACTGGTCGCTATGCTACAGCCGTTGAATTCTTGATGGTGCCAGTGCTGGTCGCTATAGCTACAGACCTGGTTCTACTGCACCCTTGTAAAAGCCAGAAAACAGGCCCTAAAAATTCAAAATAAAAACCAAGAAAACAGGACTGAGGTAAGTCGAGTCAATGCAGTGAGACAACCCCTTTAACTTGCAGAGGGACAATGGCCTCTTTTTTTAGGATTTCTTTTCATTTACTTTAGGTGCTCAGTACTGCTGGTAACTTTTCTTACTGGACGCTGCACTGATTACAGCCTTTATGTCGCCATTCAGGTCTTCTGTTGGAGCAGGTGACCGGCACTGTGAGTTGCAAAACCACATGACGTCCATTGTGTGAACCGGAAGTTACCATAAACTCTTGTCTTCAACCTTTAGCGACTCAATATCAGCCCCACAGGAATGCACAGAAAATTGGGCCCTGTGTATAAAAAACTGTCTGAGGGGAAAAAGGATGTCCTTTTGCCCATGCAAGATCAGAGCCCGCTTTTATTTTTCCAGAGCAGAAAGAAAATAAAGGGTGAGTTGGGTTTGGGTTGTATGGGCAACAAAGGCATCAAATGCTTAGTTTCCCCAAAAGTGAGGCCAAATGTCGTCCATCAAAAAAGCAGCACAGTGTATTCCGGCAGGTCACATGACCCAGCGAAAGACCCAAACCTGGCCATAAATGTTAAAAAAAAGTCCCGAAAAGCACTTTTCCTGCTTGTTTGCTTCTAAAATTTACTTTTACAAAGTTGGTAAAAAAAAAACCGGAGTGTCCGTCTCCTGACTGTTGCTTTTAAAAAAAAAAATTCCCCTTTAAAAGAAAAAAAAAAACCCCCCTTTTTTGGCTTTCCCGGTTTTCCCCGGAAAGGATTTTTAAAATTGACAATGGGATCAGCCACTTCCTTTTCGGTTGCTTTTTCTCCCCCATGCCCAGCGCTGAGAATGCATTCCAAATAAAGAGAAAAAACGCTTAGGGGGGGGGCATGTAGAAAACGTCAGGTCTAAGACTTTTTTTTGTTGCCAGAGAACCAATCAGAGTAGCTATCATTTATATAAGCTCGGGAAAAAAATTGAAGGGGGGGGCTTGATTGGTTCTATGAGAAACAAAAACGTCTTTGACTGGACCATTTTATACCGAGGCCCTTGGCCTTGTCACACGGGCAAATTTCGGTGCACTTTGTGTCGTATTTGCGTTTAAATCGAGGGAGACGGCCCTGAAATTTGGAAATCCACAGTTTCATAGAGAACTATGGTTATGCCTCCTCTCTTTTTCTTTTGTAGCAGGGGGGATAAGTGACATGTCAATTACTGGCGGCAAATATGCGGTTGGTAATGACTGTCAATGGGGCCGGCGGGCGGGGGCGCCCCCCCCCCCCCCCCCACAAGGGGGTGCGTTTTCGGTTTAGCGGACTCCCAATTTTATCCCGGGCCCATTGCTGCCGTACTGACGTGCCGCAATTATGCCGTGTGAACAAACCTTAGCTACAAATTTGGATATGATAAATGCCATAAATTTATTAAAGGGGTTGTTTTCATTTTTAAAGGTATCGAATAAGGGGACAGTGAAAAACAACAAACTTTGCAATTGGATTATAGCAAAGCTGTCTTGTTATCACAGGATCCCTTATCTTTTGTTTTTAAGATCTCCGTCGGTGGATCCCTCCCCTTGATTTATAGTGAGGTATTTAATTTGTTCAGCCCCGGTGGGATTCACAGGAGCGAGCATTCCTGTCATCACTAGAGTAAGGGACTGGACACTTTCCCTTGACAGCCAGAAGAAAAAAGAATAACACTGCAGGGCTTTTACAATCGGGAAACGGCACAATTGGGTGTCGATCCTGCCGACTCGATTAAGGGGGGCCGTAGCAATTTCTTTGCACACCCAGCAGAAACAATGCGCAGATTCTACAACAGAAACGCACAGTTGTGTCTCGGTGCCTAATCTCCTGCTGAAGGGAGATCTGGCCTTTAAGAACCGGGGTTGCCCGTAACAAACTCCGCTGTGAGGAGAAGGGAAGTGCTCAGTCTAGAGTGAAAGCAGCCCGTGGTATGTTACAGCTCTTCAAAAAAAAGACTGCCAAGGGAGGGCACGTGACATGTGGCTCAGAGAGAGGGGGGGGGGAGCTCGGGGGGCCAGATGAACAGTGAAGGGGGGGATGCTGTCACCCCGCTGGGAGGAGAAGAAAGCCCTGCATTTCCCGAGTTGAGAAACTGGTGCGTATGAAAACAGCCCAATAAAGGGAAAGGTACATCCCCTTTTTGTCCTTTTTAAATTTTTTTTTTTTTCCCCTCTGGTGCCAGCTTTAGTTTAGGATGGCGGGTTACGCTGTCCGCTCTCCATATGATGTAATAGATTTGTTGCGGTCTCTTGTGCACACAGGGGGCCCCATTGGACTCGGGGCCGATGGGTGACTCTCTCTCCAACGGATCTAGAAATAAATTTTTTCTTTTATTTCAAAAGAAAATTAAACGGCCCCAATTCGGTCGCAGCTTTCAGTTGCCAATGGGCCTCTAAAAAAAAAAAATTGAAATGCGCAATTTGGTCGCCATAGGCAATGACACTTTTGAGCCATGTCCCTGATTGTTCCATTGGAAGAAACAGAAGTCATGAGAGCTCTCACTTCATGGTGTGAATGAGCGGCGGGGGTCATGTGGGGCCTTTTGGGGCATGGGAATCCGCTACGAGGCTCAGACTCGGTGTCTGCTGTCAGTCTTCTCTTAATGTCAGACTAGACTTCATTCTTGTGGAGTGGTAGACGTAGATGTTGGACGACTTCCATGCAAGTAGGTTTTTTTTTTCCTCCAATTCAGGAGCATATGTGTTCCTTAAAAATAAGCCGAATTAAGAAACATATAATTGTTCCCACAGTCACATGTCAGGCTTGAATGTAATCGTGTATTTCTGGGGAAGCGTCTTCTCCTCCTAAAGAAATCTCTGCGGACCTGCCTGTCAGTGTCTGCTCTTCTCATCAATTATCCAATGTTTCTGCAATAAATATATCTCAAAATGCCGCAACAGGGGCAGGAGACACCGCAAACAAGACGCGCCGTGCAGGATTTAGAGGGAATCTGTCGACAATCTTTTAACGAATTAAAGCAAGACCCTGATCCTATTCTTTTTTCTTTTCGGTTTTTCTTTTTGATTTTTTAAATTTTTCTTTGTTTTCGTTATGATTATGGGGGCGGCCATCTTGCCTGAGCTGCTTTTAGCAGCATTTAGAGAGATGCTTTACAGCAGCTTCATGGACATAGAAGCCTGTGAACAAGAGCAGACCCAGTGACTTCTATAGGAGAGTTTTCAAAGCTCTGTGACCTGGGAAGAAGTCAGTGTGCAGGGAGGGGGAGAGGAGGAGCTGTGACATCTCCTATTGTGGGACCTGTGTTATCTATACACATTGGTGTCGCCTTTTAGTGTAACCCTGCACGTGCTAATAATGAGGAGACAGCCGGAAAATTTTCTCTACAGAACAGGAAGTGTAAAGGTATGTTCACACGGCTTATTTTGCAGCGTATTAGGCGCGCATGTCGCCGCGTATTGCACTTTATACACAGCAAAAAGGGCGCCACAATTACGGTAATTTATAGCTCTCATAGAGAGCTATGGATTACGTGTCGTCTCCCCGTGCATACAGTCGTATTGTATGCCTGGGGAGAGAATTGACAATGTAAGTCAGTGGGGCCGGCCGGGTACCGTCCTCCACCCTGTGCTTTGGAATTACGTGCTGATCAGCACGTCCTTCCGAAACATCTGGTGTATTTAAGCGCGTACAGTATGCGCCCCAATACGCTGTGTGAACATATCCTTAGACTATTACTAGGCCTAGTGGCCAAAGTGAATACTGAAGGATTTAAAGTGAAATGAAAAACAAAAAGAAACACCGCCACTAATTCTTAAGACGCGTTTAACATAAAAACATGAGATAAACAATAGTTCATTTTCTGATGACACCTTCCCTTTAATATTTTACTGCTGAGGAGCAGCAACGAACAAACATCATAAGAAAGCAACAAACTAAAACTGCAGCCTAGGGCAGGTACACGCCTGTTTATGGTGTTGGTTTGGTGTGTATGCAGTGGACGCTCCTGACTCACAAGTGTATGGCCCCAAGGAGGCTAAAGGTGTGTCTTTTTGGCCTCCATTTGGCTGGTACATGCCACAAAAACAAGTATAAAATAGCACAGGAGCCTATGCTGCTCTATACAGTGGGAGTCAGGAAAAAATGCATATGTTAATCATTTGGTTTTCTGTATTGGTCCCTTTGGATAACAGATGCCAGTTCCTGGTATCGGTTTATCTTTTACGGCCTGGCATGTACATTAAACAAAAGCCAGAAACCTGATATGTACCTCGCCTAAGGTATGTTAAAGGGGTTTCCACCACCTTTTTTGGATTTTGTAGTGCCCATTTTAAATAAAAACCGTATACTCTCCCCTCAGCTGTGGTGCAGCATAGAGCCGACCTCACCCGCCACCGGTCTTCTGTTCTCATCTTTCTTTTTCCGTACGTCACTGCTGCAGCCGCTGATTGGCCGAAGCGGTACCGTGCCACCGCCTTACTTCAGGGTTGGGCTTCTCGCTTTCGAATGTGGATGTTAAGTCATGACCGCCGACACCTGACCGCCGACACCTGACCGCCGACACAAGACCACTGCAGCAATGACGTTCCTGTGGTGAGTGAGGATAGCAGAGCACTGGAACGCAGGTGGAGAGAGTATATGGTAAGAGTATGTTCACACGGCGTAACTGCTGGTTGTATTTTGGCACGTATTTGCTCCTCAATGCACCTGAAATGCTCCCCGCAATTACGGTAATTCATAGCTTTCATAGAGGGCTATGAATAGCGTCCGTCTCCCCCGACATACAATATGCGCCGTGGAGAATGGGAGTGAATTCAGCGGGTCCTTCTAAAACACCCGGTGTAATGCACTGCGCACGGTACGCGCCGCAATACGCTGTGTGAAAGTACCCTAAGTTTTTTAATTTACTTTTTATTTTAGATGGCTGCTACTATGTTGTTAAAACAATGTGGACAATCCTTTGTACATGTTGGATTAGGGCAATTACACTCTCTGCTCTATTGATTTAAATGGGAGGACACAAAAATTCCCAGCACGGATTTCAAATTTGCATCATGCAAGCAAAAAAGTCCCTTTAATCTGCTTGGATTCCGCATTGGCAGCCAAGACGCTGATTAACCCCCACAGGTGCAGTTACTATTTCTCTTCCTCCTGGTTTTGGGTTATAAATGTAAAATATTGACAAAAATATGTAAAAAATAAGTGTGAGAGCAGAGAGCTTCAGTGCTCATAGATAACATGTCCTGCTCTCGTGTCACTGCAATTAGAAGAGCTGGGAATATAGAGCAGAAATGCTCATCACTGCTATAGAACCTCCCACAGCATGACCAGGAAGAGACAGGATACATACATCTAAAACTGCTTGTGGCTCGGTAAAACAGCATGGTGAGACCATCCCTCTAAGGACCTTTATTGAGACTTTAGAGTTGGTTTTCCTCTGCTATCCTTCACTTGCAGTTTGGATGAAAAGTGACAGGCGTAAAGTTAATTAGTGAAGAATCTACTAATGAGAATGCTAATCTGAAATAAAGTGTAAGAGTGAGCTCTTCTATCCTAACATGCTCAGTAATCAGAACTAAGCCATTCAGGCAACACTTCTTCAAAATCCTTTTTTTTTTTTTTTTTTTATGAAAAACCCCAAAAAACCTTTTCAGTTGAAATATTGCAATTAAAACAACTTTTTTAATGACTTATGGTAAGTAAACCTAAAGAAGCAAACACTGTCTGTTAATTAGTGGAGGAGACAGCTTCTTGAATTAATATGTGGCGTTAATTAACAGGAAGTCTGATGTTGTGTTGTAATTACCACCAATATTTTTGACATACTGAGTGACTGAAGGTGCATGTAGTCTGTATGCTAAGGTGCAGGCCATTTCATTTTTGGTGTATTTCTATTACAGGAACATGGATCGACTTCTAAGGCTCGGGGGTGGTATGCCAGGCCTGGGGCAGGTCAGTAGACTTTTTTTTTTTTTTTTAAATTATAAAACTTGTTTATTACCTTTTTTTTTTTAAATTTGTAATCTATTGCATCATGCATTTGTCAGCAAGGTTTGTTGTAAGGCCACATTCGCACACAGCAGCTGGACAACCGTACTGTGTGTGGTGCACATAGCAGAGAGGTGGCCGTATAGAGCATCATAGTGTCATCAACATCGTGACATCATCTTCAGGCTTAAAGAGGACCTATCACCTTCAGGGAAACCTCATGAAGTAACAGGAGACTAAAATACCAAAACTTCCATAAATATTCTTCATCAGGAAAATCAAATCTTTTTTTTTTTTTTTTTAAGTGCTGTCCCTTTAAGACAGGACTGAAGTTGAGCCAAGTGGGCAGTTTCACAGAACTGTCAACATAGTGATCCATCAAGCGAACTGCTTCTGAGCTGAGAGTCCACTGTGAAAGGGGGAGCCAGGAACTCTACATCATGAGCACACTGGTAAGCTCTGGGCTACTTTTTCTGTGCTGGATATAACACTAGCAGCCGTGTAATTTAGATACCTGTAAACCCTGTCACACTATGTCCTCAGGGCGCTGTGCCTGCTGCAGTGCATGTAATGAGAGACTCGGATTACCCTGTACAAGAAGCTATGCCCTCAGCTCCCCCTGCACATTTGGCATCTCCCAACAGAAGGAATCCTGCTAGATATGGATCTGTACCTAAGAAAGTGAAACTAAAATCTGGGTCCCTGTAATTTAGAGATAAACCGTCTGGTTTGCTGATGACATGTATTGGAAAAAAAAAGTCTTATAATTTCATCTACTATTTTTTGTGTGTTTGTTTGGAGATGATGGGTAATTTTTAAATGGGTTTTCTCACTACAAAGATTGTTTCAACATGTAGGGACCGGTAATTAAAGACTTTTTTTTTTTTTCCAAATGTATTGCTTTGTTTAGTTAATTTTGCTTTCTTGAGGAGATAAGAGATCTTATCTCCTGCACATGAATTACTCTGGTTACCGACCGTCCTCTCCCCTTCTCTGCTCTCTCTTATCCGAAAGCAGGGAGTGAGGTCACCACAGGACTGCTGGGAGTTTGAGAACAGAGTGAGTTATCTCTAACAAACAAAGGAGATTTAATTACTTTTTTCGGTTTAATTTGCACTCTGAAGCTCTTCGTTCTATAGATAAGATCTCCTGCTCTCATTTATATAGCACTACTCCTGATGAAGCACGGTAGAGACGTGCGAAACGCGTTGAGTAGCAATTTGGGATTTTGACAAGGTTTTTAATATACTTGATCATTTTTACAAATTTGCAATTGTACAATAAATTCATTGTTTGAGAACTTGAGGTATAGTGTGCACTCTATACCTAAGGTGCTATATCGAAGGCCTAGCGCTGGAAATCTTTGAGCTTAGCAGCTATTTATAGTCTACATACTAAGATTTATATAGAGCTGTAACACAGAGCTGATATGCTAATCACTGCTATAGAACCACCCACAGCCTAACTAGGAAGAGACCTGCATGAATCTAAAGCTTCTTTTGGCTCTGTGAAGCTACATGGTGAGACAACCCCTTTAAAGGGAACCTGTCACATAGGTTGTGCCTCCCTTGCTGAGGGCAGCACAAGGTAGTGTCCGACCTGCTGTTTCCAGCACTGTGTCCCTTATTCTGTAAGATGCTGGAGTTTTAGAGCATTTACCCCTCAAATCTTATTCATGAGCAGGTGTTAGCCCCGCCCACCAAAGGCTAGCCCCGCCCACTGACAGTTATTCACATGTTTCTACCTATTCAAAGTAATAGATTTATCAGTTGAGGTGGGCGGGTCTAGCTTCAGGGGGGCGGGGTTTGAAAAAAACTGACTCTCTGAAGGACTCTTCTGGCTGAAAACTGCAGATTTGAGCATTAAATACACGAAAACTCCAGCATCTCACAGACTAAGGGGCAGCGCTGGAAACAGCAAGTCTGACACTAGCTTGTCCTGCCCTCAGCCAGGGGGGCAAAAACTATGTGACAGGTTCTCTTTAATCATCAGACTCCATTGCGTAGTAGAAAGAATGCCCCATGGTTCTATCGGTTACATTTTTCCTGGTTATAAGGATATGCCCAGCATAAGATTAGAGAGGCCTAGAAATCTGATACAGTAACAGAGTAGAATAGAAAATGTGCGGATATGTACAATACCAAGTCTAATCCCCAAGAATATTCTGTAGTTACTATACAGAAAATGGCAACAACTGTCTGGAGGGGGGGGGGGGGGGTAACTGGTAGAAAAAGAGCGAGACCATTATAAAGCACTGCATCAAAAATCTAGGAACAGCATGGACTAGAGCGGTTACTTATGCACGGGATGTCCCAGGAGCTGCGGAGACCAGTGCATGCTCAGTAGCACACTAAGGCTATGTTCACACGGGGTAATTTCGGCGCGCATTTCACCGCGTATTTGCGCTCTAATACGGGCGAGATGCGCACCGAAATGACGGTAATCCATAGATCTCATAGAGAACTATGGATTACGCCTTCTCGTCCCGCTTGTATAATACGATCATATTGTACGCGCGGGGAGATAAATAACATGTGAATTACTTGCGGAAATACGTACCGCGAGTAATGAATATCAATGGGGCCGGCGGGCTGCCACCCCTCCTCCCGCACGCCGCGGGAGTACGCGTGTATTAGCGCGAGCTCTGGAAAAACACGATGTACTGTACGCGCCGCAGTACATCGTGTGAGCATAGCCTAAGGAGGAACGTCTAGAGCATCTGGTCTCTGAAGTTCCTGGCACTTGTTTGCTAATGTCTAACAGAGAACTGGACCAAAGGATTTTTAGGGCCGTATATACCCTGTTTCCCCGAAAATAAGACAGTGTCATATTAATTTTGGCTCCTAAAGACGAGCTAAGACTTCTTTTTAGGGGATGTTTTTTTCTTCTATGAACAATAATTCACATTTATTGTTGAACAAAACATCAACATGTATTAATATACTGTAGTGCTTTCATCACAAACATCAGCATAAGCAGCCACACTCTGAATTTCATAACTAAAAACGCACTATGTCTTATTTTCGGGGGTGTCTTATTTTCGGGGAAACAAGGTAGCCCTCAGTCCAGACTATTCCCAACCCTGGTATTTGCCATATAAATTGTAAAAGCTCAAATAGTTAGATGTTGACTGCATGAGAAACAAATTTTGTTGAGCTATTAAAGCGGTTGTCCAGGTCATTTTAAGAACATGTTTTTAGGATACTGTTGTCCTTAAAGATTAAAGAAAAAGCTTTGACTTGCCTCTCAACACCTGCGTCCAAGCGCTACCGCTGCCCCGACGGTCTTCTGTTTACTCCAGCCAAGTCTAAGGGAATGTTCACACTGCATTTTTTAGATGTGTCTTTGGAACCGTTTTTCGGACCCAGACACGCATCTAACACTGTGCAGTGTGATTTACGTTACTTTCAATGTTAAATGCACCGAACGCCGATGTGTGTTTTACATTTGTCTTTCTGATGCGTCTTTCAGGATCCGTTCAAAGAATTAACATGTCAATTCTTGATCCGTTTGACGCAGCAGACGCCTTATTTAAAACTATAGGGTGCGTTTCTGCCGCAGCAAAAACGCATCTAAACACGCAGCAGACTTTGGCCGCGTGTTGGATGCGTTTTGTGGATCGAAAAACGTATCCAGAAAGCGCCGTGTGAACATCCCCTAATAGTCACTGCTGCAGCGATCACGTACCGTTGCCTGACATCACCGTTTGGACTTTACTCTGAACGACAACATCAGTAAATGTTCAGTTCGTCTGGATCTGGCAGTAGGTAGAAGACCAGCTAAGAGGGCGGCAGCACTGGTGAAAGGAGAGGTAAGTGGAAGCTTTTATATTTTATCAGGGCATAAGTATCCCATAAATCAGGCATCCTCAAACTGCAGCCCTCCAGCTGTTGGGAAACTACAACTCCCCACAAGCCTTTATATAATCATTAACAGTGGGCATGATGGGAGTTGTCGTTTCCCAACAGCTGGAGGGTCGCAGTTTGAGGATGCCTGCCATAAATGTTACAATTACCTCGACAATCCCATTCAAAAGTAGCAGACTATAAACAGAAGAATGGAGGGACGCAGTGCTAGGACTGGGAACCAGAGGTAGGGGAGTATAGGATTTCTTATTTTAAATGGGGCCCCAGGAGCTGACTTTTTAAATTTTTATTTATTTATATTTTTAATTTGACACTGACCATCACCAAGGTCGTACAGTGGTATCCGTCACTCGTTAGGTCCCACATAAGCTACAAAGTATATGTCATGGTATACGTCTTAGACTTTACATCAGTCTATTATGTTCCCGTCCATTGATTAGCAGTATCCACCCGTATTGGTCTCTTTGGGTTTTCCTCACTCCCACATCTACAACTCAAAACAAGCGATAGACCAAAGTATATTATACCATTTAATAGCTATATGAAAGAAATACCCGAAAATAAGACAGCGTCTTATATTAATTTTTGCAACTAAAGATGCACTATGTCTTATTTTTCCATGAATAAATTATAGCATGCTATACTAGTGTGTATATGTGTATATATGAAAAAACTTTGAGATTCTCGGTTCACATATTTTGATCAAAAGATGTTTAAGCTGCCCACGACTTTCAACGTGATCTCAAATCGGGCAGTCCTATACTATTCTTTTACCTCTCAATAGAGCCTCCAGGCCTCTCACTGGGTCAACCGACCTCCATTATCCAGAGAGAAAAAAACCTGGGTGCCACAGCCCTGCCAGTGGCACCCAGGTTTGCATACGTTTTTTCAGAAATGTTTTTGTGTGCAGAAACATACGTTATACTTGGTGTACATTGATTTTTAACCTATATGGGAAGGAAGGGGTGCTTCCATCTTGGGTTTCTGTCCCCACCCACTCTCACAGGCTGTCATAAGAAGGGCAGCTTGCAGGTTGGGTGCTTTTTTTATTTTTTCTCTCTGAATAATGGAGGTCGGTGACCCAGTGAGAGGCCTGGATTTGGCTCTATTGAGAGGTAAAAGATGGTGTAGGACTGCCCGATTTGAGATCGTATTGAAAGTCGTGGGCAGCTTAAACATCTTTTGATCAAAATATGTGAACCAGAATCTCAAAGTTTTTTTCATGTATGATAGATAGCATAAATGCTTTTAGGGATTTCCATGTAATGTATTAATAATAATAATAATAATAATAAATCTTTATTTCATAGGCCAACATATTCCGCAGCACTTTCCCAAATTCAAGGGTAAACATACAGTCATTACACATTAAAAGTACTTACAAATGAGACACAAGGTGTGAGGGCCCGTTTCGTGAGAGCTTAAAATTTCTATAAGGGTGTATGGGTGAAACATACGGTAAGAGGTGCCAAGTTTACAATGGTCCGGCCATGTTTCATAAATAGGGGGTGGTTCACATGAAAAATGGATGAACCTGCCACCCTGACATCTATATACAGATAAGTGCCTGTGAGTGCCCTAGTGTAGGGAGTGACAGATGTGTGTGATAGCAGTTAGGGATCTTGGTGGGCCAACCGAGAAGTTGTATTTTCAGGGCCCTCTTAAAACTGTGAGGGTTTGTGAATGTCCTGATCGCCCGCGGTAGCATTTTCCCAGAGAATTGGTGCCGCACTGTGAAATCTTGTATAAGCGGGCATGGGAGGTTGGGAAATGATTGAGGAATGTAGTCTGATATCATCAGCAGACGGAGAGCACGGGTAGGCGGTTTAGACAGAGACTAGGAGAGATGTAGGAGGAGCACGCTGTGGAGAGCTTTATGGGTGAGAGTGCTGAGTTTTTACTGTTCCTGTACTGGATGGCAACCATGCAGTGACTGACACAGGGTAGAGGCATCAGTATAGCGGCTGGAGAAAAAAGACAAGCCTGGCTGCTTACATTCTGGACAGTTTGGAGGGGGAAGAGTTTGCAGAGAGGGAGACCGATAAGAAAGGGAGTTGCAGTAGTCAGACGAGAAAGAATAAGAGCAGTAATGAGATTTGGGTCGTTTCCACAGTGAGAAAGGGACGGATTTGGAGATATTCTTGAGGTCAGGTGACGGGAGCGGGCAAGGGATTGGATATAGGGGAGAAGGTCAGATCAGAATCCAATAAAACCCCTAGACAGCGGGCCTGCTGCCTGGGAGAAATGGTGGAAACCACATACGAAATAGCGGGGGGGGGGGGGGGTTGGTTAGAAAGATGGCGGAAAGACAAGAAGTTCAGTCTTAGTGGGGTTTTTAGTTTCAGATGGAAGAGGACATGATGTCAGAGACAGCGGACAGACAGTCACTGGTTTTTTTGTAGCAGAGCAGGATGATGTCAGGGGAGGAGGTGTATAATTGGGTGTCATCAGCATAGAGATGGTACTGGAAGCCAAATCTACTGATGTTTGTCCAATGGGGCTGTGTACAATGAAAAGAGGAGAGACCTAGAACTGATCCCTGAGGAACCCCAACAGCAAGAGGAAGAGGAGAGGACCCGCAACCAGAAAACGAGACACTGAAGGAGCGGTCAGAGAGGTAGGACGAGAACCAAGCGAGAGCGGTGTCCTGGAGGCCAATGGAGCTGAGCATGCTGAGGAGACGTTGGTGATCCACAGTGTCAAAAGCTGCAGAGAGATCCAAGAGAAGCAACAATGAGTAGTTACCCTGAGATTTAGCTGTTAGGAGGTCATTTGAGACTTAAACTAAGGCAGTTTCCGTGGAGTGTAGGGTGCGGAAACCTATTGCAGCGGGGCAAGAAGAGAGTTAGCAGAGAGATAGCGGATTAGGCGAGAGTAGACCAAGCGTTCCAGGAGTTTAGAGATGAAGGGCAGATTAGAGACTGGTCGGTAGTTATCAGCACAGGACGGGTCCAGAGAGGGCTTTTTTATAAAGGGTTATGAATGGCGTGTTTGAAGAAGATGGAAAGATCCCAGTGGAGAGAGAGAGGTTACAGATAGCAGTAAGGTGAGAGAGGACAGCTGGAGAAATAGACTGGACAAGGTGGGATGGAATGGGGTCAGTAGAGCAGGTGGGGGGACGAGCAGACAGAGAAGCCTGGACACTTCTTCCTCTGTCGTCGGTCAAGGGCTGCGAGTAATTAAGAGGACGTCTGGGAGGAAGGATGGGTATTATTGGGGACTGAGATATGTTTAGCCGGATATTTTCAATTTTGTCTTGGAAGTGAGTGGCCAGGTCTTTATGTGTAATAATAATAATCTTTATTTCTATAGCGCCAACATATTCCGCAGCACTTTACAAATTCAAGGGTAAACATACAGTCATTACACATTAAAAGTACTTACAAAAGAGACACAAGGTGTGAGGGCCCTGCTCGTGAGAGCTTACAATCTATTCGGTGTATGGGTGAAACATCGGTAAGAAGTGCAAAGTTTTCATTGGTCCAGTCATGTTCATAAATAAGGGGGTTTGGGTTTACATGAAAAATGGATGAACCTGCCACCCTGACAGTACAAACTATAAGAGATAAGTGCCGTGAGTGCCCTAGTGCCCGGGGGTGACAGATGTGTGTGATAGCAGTTAGGGGTCTTGGTGGGGCCCGACCGAGAAGATGTATTTTCAGGGGCCCCCTTAAAACTGGGGAGGGTTGTGAATGTGCCTGATCGCCCGCGGTAGCATATTCCAGAGAATTGGTGCCGCACGTTTGAAATCTTGTAGGCGGGCATGGGAGGTTATATATATCTTAAAGTTTAGAGTCACACACCATAGGATATATGTATGTAAAGGACATTTTTTGTCAGCTGCAGTGACTTATCTCAAAGGATTGCAAATGTAAAATGCTGGGACCTGTGGAACTAGAAGTCACAGCTTTCCCCATCAGCCATCCTGTGAGATGTCTGTGTGTCAGTATCATTGCTCTGTCCCCCCCCCCCCCCCCCTTTCCCTGTTACTTACATGTACTTTTTGTCTACTCTCCTTTGGAAAGTTCGGGACCTGTGGTGACATCACTGTCGCATGACCTCCCTTCACAGGTCCTTCAACCCTCTAATGATTTCCGCCATGTCTTATTTTCGGGGGGTGCCTTATATTAGGAAATTGAACAAAATCTCTGCTATGTCTTATTTTCGGGGAAACACGGTAGCAAACGAACAGTATAAAGTCCTTAATTCATAGACAATAAGTAGGATACTCATCAGTAGTGGACAAACAAGTCCGACACTTCCATAAGATTTTCTCAGTTGCAATTTAAAATTCTATAGAAGTTGGTAAAGTTGGAGCTGAATATGTGTGGTCCTGTCTTTATCCTCCGCGTCCGTGGCACTAGGCAAAAGGGTGGTGGTAGGGCAACCTATACTAGTGAACAGTAGGACCTGCATCTATTGTGTATCCTGTGGATATTCCCTAAATGTCTGAGGTTTGAATAATCCTGAGCTGGCCTCTATAGCTGTGCTCTAAAACCGAAGTGACACCCCTCTGGCCGCTTTTGGATGCGGGTGAAAACCTTTCTCTTCAGCACCTGCACTTTTGTAGACTAGAAGGTGACAACTTGAGTCGCCAAAGGAGTGCTTTGCCTCAGTGGGGTCACCGGCTTCCTGCTGGGCATGGGGACAGGCAACTGCCCAAACATATGTAGCCGCTGCTGACCAAGAACAACAAATGGAAAGAAAGATTTATGTGGACATATAATGATAACGCCTAATGACCCCCATCAGTGGGTACTCTAGGTTTTTTTTGTGATCCCCTTTATAGAAGGTTTGGGTGGTTGGTATAAATAACCCAAGCATCTCAATGTTATGCATGGTTCAGAGGCCTCATCTGGCACGAGAAGATTGCCTGTGAGAACATCTGGTGGCATAGCCTAACCCGTGAGGTGGACAGATGAGGTGTCCGCCTGTGATCTTCGCTTCCCTCGACCTCTGTGTATGGGAGACCTAGGAGAAGTCAGCCCCGGTTTCTCACCTTGTTTGTGCCATTGGAGTTCTCAATGCGCATTTTAATGATGTCATAATTAACTTCCTTAATTCCAGCTTCTGTCATCTGTCTTCTTGAAACGTGAGAAAATGTGTCTGAAAGGTCGACATATGGGCTCGATACAATCAGTTCTGCCGAATTGTTAATTTAATGCTCCTTAAGAAACATGTAGCGTAAATCAGATGCACGGTGCAACAAATAACACTTTCCCGGCCTGGGTATAATCTGCATGTCCTTAAGAGTTGACAAGAGCACTTTTTTTTTTTTCCCCTTAGAGGCACCCGCATATGTTACTCATTACTTCCGCTTACTTGACTTCTTTTATGTGATGGTGAAAGATGTAGCGGATATAAGTGCTATAGAGGGTTGGTCAGCGATTGATCTTCCATTGAAGAAGTGCTGTCTAATATGTAAGGCCATGTCTCCACAGCATAGCAAAACGATCATAATTTCGGCGGTTTTAGGATTCTGAAACCGCCAAAAATCCGATCGTTCAGACAATAATAGAAAAAAACAACCTGTACTCTACACAGGTCAATTTCTCTCTGCTTGTCTTCTGGCGCTGACGTATTCTACAACATGTTGTATAATACGCCGGCACTTTTTAGTTTTTTCGTTGTCTTCTCATGCAATCAATTGTATGGGCTGATGGCAAAAAACGAGAACTGACCACGGTTTTTGCGCAAAACGTGACAAAAAAACGGTCGCCTTTCGGCTGTTTTTTTTTTTTGTCCGATGCAGTTGGGATTTAGCCTTATTGCTTCATTCTCGTCTTACTAACAAACTCCTTCTAATTCTGGATCTTAAAATTCCCGGTTTGTGAATAGAATTCCAGAATGTCAGTGAACACTGACACATTAGAAGGTGGAAGAAGGAAAATAGTACATACTAAAACGGTATACTACCATGGCTAAAGGTGCTGGTTCACCAAAATTTTATGGGTGAATCAGACGCTCTAGAACAAACATAAAGACTCTGGCGTCTTTTTATTCATCAGAATAATAATAAAAGAAGTTAAAAACCTATGTAACAACAACGCATTTTGCGTGTCTAGCACATGTCATCGGGTACCCACAATCAAAGGGGGTAGAACTATAAATATTATATATAACATTTAGGGCAACATGTCGAAAAGTGGCGTATCTATGCCAGTTTTCGGCGCATTAAATCAGTGTAAAGTGCGCCTCAAAGTCCGATACGTTCGAAAATCTGACGTCAGGAATACCCTAATGCGCCTAAAAAGGATTGAGGTGAAAAAGGCGCATCACCTCAATAGGCGCATTGCGCGACAAGGGCGCACAATGCAACATATTTAGGCGCATTACAAAATGTCGTGCCAGGCGTATAATGCGCGCTATTTTTGTTATACAGATCATTACATACAAAATATGCTTCAAAAGGGTTTCCAAGCGCATATAGACCAAAAAAAAACTGCGTTGCCGTGTGTACCAGGCTGTGGAGTCGTCAATCCAAGCCCCGACTCCGACTGCACAATTTCCAAACCTAACACTCCTGACCTCTCCCCTCAACATGTCGCATTTTAAGTGATAACTTACTGTAGTAAAATGGTAACATCTGGCTGTTATCCCCTGTATGAATCTAATAATCAAGCTATTTAGTAGAACAGACACTGACAAGCAAAAGGGTAACAATTTTTTGATCTTTTTTGAGCATATATTTGATGGGTAGAGTTGAAGAAAAGGCTGTATTTGTATCCAGTCCAGTCCTGCCCTACCAACATTGGAATGTGTAGAAAGACCTGGGATCTAATTGGTCAAGAGAAGGCTTGGATCTATTCAAGCCCAGAAAGATTCAGCAACTGAAATTTTTAATTTTAGAGCAAAACAGAACATTGCAGTGACAGACAGAATCTATCAGACTATACAATGCTAAATACTTGCAAGTCAAATATTATGTTAAGAAAATATAAGCTGACTGTATGTAAAATTACAGTAGCCCTCATGTCAGAACATTTTGGATTCTCTGAATTTTTCGTTAAGAAATAGTATCGCCTCCACAATCCTTCAAACAGACCTCACATCTAATCTCATTATTTCCAGCTAAGAACGGCCTCTCTACACTAACTTGGGTCAAACGTACCACAGGGGCAACATCTCTAACAATGTCAGGGTATAAAAAAGGAATTTGCCTCAGCCACAGTCATTTTGATGAATGTTGAAACTCATTCTACTTTCTTTGAAAGCAGGTGAAAACATTTTGCTGGAAATCTAATCTGTTTGCCCTGGGGAGCAATTTTCCCCTGGCACGCTTTGCTGCTCCATGTCATCAACTTACACCGCCTCATGTGAATGAGGCTGAAAGATATGGAGCAGTAGCACTGGCCACCCAATTCCTCTTGCTCTTTGCATCGAACTAACTGGACCAACTAATTATATATTTTGGATCTGAGTCGTTTTCCTTTTTATGACGACTCCCACCCCGACTCCTGCAAAATAGCCTCCGACTCCACAGCCCTGGTTGTGACATATCACCCTTAGGGTCTAAGGAAAAGTTGGTGACAACTGTTGTAGGACTTCTCACCCCGGTCTCTAGGGCTATGGCTTCATCTTACAGCCTTTATGTACTTTTTTCGTGTGACTTTATAACTTATTTCATACTGTATGTAAACAGAGACCAAATTATGTAAGAGACCGTAGTAACACAAAATAGACCATATTACTGTCCAGATTTTACCTGCTATTACAGAATCCGCAAATTGCTCCTTGTACGATCTTTGCCATGTTCTTGGGACGTTTTCTGCACAGAGTTTAGCCTGCTGTGCAGATTTTGAAATCAGGATAACGTCTGTTGCGGATTTTGTGACATT
Organism: Phyllomedusa bahiana; assembly: GCA_025379985.1. Lineage (NCBI taxonomy): Eukaryota > Metazoa > Chordata > Amphibia > Anura > Hylidae > Phyllomedusa > Phyllomedusa bahiana. The sequence goes on along the minus strand of JAODAL010001202.1, from coordinate 139,187 downwards.
CATGTTTAGAAGTGAAAACTGACGGATAACCACGAATCTGCAGATCAAGCGCGCACATCAGAAATAAAAACCAGTACATTACATAATCTGCAGGCACAGTGAAAGATCCACACGAAAGCCACTCCAGAAACCTATTAATAAAGGGTTTGCTGACACAAGACCGATCTGCTGCAGGTTTTAGTTTGGATTTTAATACAGCTTTGGTTTGATGTATTGACAATTTTTCTGCACTGACTTCAATGAGAGGAAGTGAAAGTTCCATTAAAATCTGCAGATAACCCTTTCCTGTTGATTTACCTTTTCCAGTGGATTTAGCCTTCAGTCGGAATTATTTCTGTGACAAAATCTGCACCAAAATCAAGGACATTTTCTGCAGCAAATCCATTCTGTGATTATTTCTTCACATCCAGATATAAAGATTTGTTCTGGTTATAGGATAATCCCATACCTGCGCTGCTTGTTGGCATGCATGCATACAGGTGGATTTGCATGCAGAAAATTTGCAGCAAATTTTCCCCATGTAAATTTACATGTCGGTTTCTATCAGATTTACTACAGATTTTACCCTTTTAAATGACTAAGAGTTAAATCTGCAACAAATTCACTTGGTTGGCACATTCGACATGAAGATTATTGCAGCAAGAAAGTCCACTAAAAAATTGCGTCCGTTTGGCGATTTCCCTTTACGATGTCACCCACGCTGTTCTGTTCGTGTGAACATATGTTATTAGATGCGTGTTTGGGTCTGTCTAGAGCAGTGTATTTTTACATTGCTCGCAATGTAAAACAAGCATCGGTGTTCACACAAGTGATCGGCGATGTGCGTCTCATTGCATCTTTCGGATCTGTTCTAAGAATTGTCATGTCAATTCTTGGTCCGACAGACGCAGCAGGAGCCCTATAATAAACTATATGTGCAATCCTGCTGCAGCCAAACACACAGCTGCGTGTTGGATGCATTTTGGACCCGATTGATGCTGCGTTTTTGGGTGCGATTTTTAGATCCAAAATCGGATCCAAAAACGCCATGTGAACATACCCTTAGGCTATGTTCACATGTTGTATTGCAGCACACAGGTACATGCTACAATAGGCGTTCATCAGCGCTGTTGAAAGGTCCCACCTGCAAGCACATACTTGCAACGCACAATGGCCCCAGGCAGCTTTCTGCCTCCTGTATTTTTCTATTTCTCGCCGTGTAAGCGCCTGACAGAATGACCGTCTGACACGACATTGATTTTTTGGCACAGCGCCCATTTATTAGTCTGCCGGACCTGACAATGGTTTTAAAACTGTATTCACAGAATAAGCTTCGAAGTATACCTTGCAAATATGCCGTGTGAACATGCCCTTGCGACCGCTGGAGTCCTGTCTTAAAAGAACTGAAATTTTAGGGACATGTTTAGGCCCTTTTGTTTACTATGGGAAAAAAAAAGGTTTTTAGACCTAAATAGTTTCCGTACATGTGGCCCTAAGTGTGAATATACCCTTACGGCGGCTGGAGTCCTGTCTTATAATGAGCCGTACCTTTTTAGTGTCTATTGTGAAAAAGAAAATTTTTTTACCTATTCATTGACAGCAAGCAGTGATCTTGAAAACCACAAGGAATTGATACAGAAAGTATAAATGGAAATCTGAAACGTGTTGACTTTCCTTGCTGACAATTGCATTGCTCTTTAATGCCGGTAGGAACGGGCGGCTGCTACGTTCTCTTTAAATCCTCCTCGCTCCATGAGTTTGTTACGTGTCAGCTCTTGATTTGGCGGGGCGTAGATTGAGGGCAGTAGCCACTAGATTTCCTTCCGTGGTTGCCAATTATCTATCATGTTCTCCCATCTGTGAGTGTATTTTATCAGATGGGAGAGTTGGGATACTTCCAGGATAGGGCAACATGGATGGCACTCAAACCTTACCGCTTGGAAAGTGAATTCTGAGGCTCGGGGCTTGTGATTGAATAGCAGAAAGAAAGAAACCGTTTTCCACAGCTTCGGAGAACGCGTCATAAAAAATACCATGCAACCTGGAAAACCGCCAGGACCAGGTTTCATCCCTCTCATTACATATGAAATGACTTCAGATTGCGTCGTTTAAAAGTGTCAGAAATGGCAATAGGGTTTTTCACGGGGGGGGCCTGATGATCAAAAGCGGGTATCCAGCAGTGCAAATGTATGCGCTGTTCCTTGTGGTGCATCACCCTTCATCAATAGGACACACAGCCAGCTCCACCAATCCAGCAGAATTGCACAGACCAAGGATCACTTGAAATGATGATAATTGCAGCAAATTGTCTAAAATTTAACGCGTTTCAGGATGAAACGCGCAAGATTTTATCCTGTATATGGTTCTGTTTTTGACTGATAATAAACAATAATTATTATTTTTATTTTTTTTACTGGACATTTTTCGCTTTATCAACACTCTTCCTGGGGGACTATTGGGGGTTTTTATCAAAAGGTCTACCCTAAGCTCCAAAAGAGGCAACTTTCTTCCTTTTGGGCATGTTCAACAGCGTATTGCCCTTTTTTTAGAAAATTTTCCCCCTTATCCAAAAAACCCCCAAAACGCCCCAGTTTTTTTTTCTTTATATGTAAAAAACCCCGTTGTAGTTCATCCAAGAGGGTTTTTCATGCTTTTTTTCCCCTTTTTTGGGCTCTAAAAAAGAATTCAGGTCAATGCTTGAAGCTTTCAATGTTCAACCCCCTTGGGAAACAATGGGGAGCTTCAAAACCTTTTTAAAACCTCAGCGCATTTTTTCCTTGGTATTTAATTGTATGGGGGGTTTTAAAAAACAGTGTTGGGGAAAAATTTTCAAAACCTTGTCAAAACCTTGTCTGAAAAAGGCTGCATTCAGGTGCTTTTCAGACAAGGTTTTTAATGAAAAATTCAGCGTCTAAACCAGCCGTCTGAACGTACCCTTAGGCACGAGCATGCACCGCAATATGGCTGCTGTTAAAAGAAGGCGCTGACCAGCCATCTTTCAACGCGCTATGACCCGCCCCATTCGTTCAGTATTCCCTGAATACACACTTTAGTGCTATGATTTTACCATGTTTGTGGGGTATAATTTAGGTGCATTGTAGCATGCTGAAGTACGCCCTGCTAATACGTCCTGTGAATATACTCTAAGGGTATGTTCACACAGCTGATTTTGACCTGGTTTTCAGAGCGTTTCCGCTCCCAAAACAACATCAAGGCCCCCAAAACGCCCCCTGTCATTTTCTTTTGATTCCTTTTAAAAACTGTTGTAGTTCAACAGCAATTTTTACTTGGCCATTAGGCGTTCGTCGGAACCGTTTTTTGGAAAAAGAAGCCATCAGTCAATTAAAACTTTTTTCAGCCTGAAAACTCCCAAGGAAAAAAAATGGGAAAATTTAAAACCTCAGGTTTTTTGATCATTTTTCCGGGATGGTTTTGGAGCATTTTTCGGGGCGTTTGGCCCCCCTAAAATTTTATGGGGGAAAACCGTTTTGAAAACCTTGTCCAAAAAGCCAGGAAAACCTCGAAAAACCCCTTGGAAGGCGGTTCAGGGGGTTTTTTGATTTTGGCCACTGAAAAATCAGCGCCAAACAGCATCCGAATAACCTGGACTACCCTTATAGATTGGCAAAAGGGTTTAATAATTCAATTACGGTGTAAGTCTTGTGGTTACAAAAAAATTAATTGATGCTCACTTTTTAAACAGTTTAGAGAACGAAAGAAGCTTTTTCCCGGTAATGGCAGTTTAATAGGGCCGTTAAAAATGGCGGGATAAAGGTTTCCCTTTGGTGTTTAGAAACTGGTCATCTTACTACCCGGGCAAAAGGGAGTGATTTTCCTCGTTTACCAAACCAAGGGGGGCCTTCCGGGGATCCATTTGACATCTTTTAAACCCAAAAAAATCACCCTTTGTTTTCCCTTTGGGATTTTTTTTTTTTTGTTTTGAGGGAAAAACCGTCCCCAAATTTAAAACCATCATTAAATACATGTTTGTAGCATATGGGCCCCACCCTCCAGGGTAACATAGGAGCCCATTTATAAATGTCTAGGGGGCGTTGGTATTTACTAATTCTCGGGGGCATAAATGTGAGTTTGTTGGTCAGTTTGCCCACACACTACGTGAATTGCTGTTAAATGTTCATATGCCAGGACTGTTCCTGTGTTTTATATTGTAAACCATGTCTGGTACATACAATATGTAGATCAGACGATGGAAGAAGCCAGAACTCTTTGCACCAATCGTTTGTAAAATAAATTTTTGCTACTTTTTATTCTCCTAAAATAAAAACCTATCCAGATAACAAAAAACACCAAAGAGCATCAAAAAGACATGAAGCCGTTGACGCGTTTCGGACACACGTCCTTACTCATGGCTATGCTCCTAGCCACAAGTAAGGACGTGTGTCCAAAATGGATCAGCAGTTTCATGTCTTTTTGTTACTCTTTGGTGGTATAATGGTCAATATGGCCGTTTGCAATCTCAATAATGTGCCTAAGCCCTGTTCACTTTTTTACTTTCCTCTCTGGGAGCTTTGCTGGTGTCCACACTAAACTTATCTATAGGATTCCATCAGCTCAATAGACTGCACTATTCCAATGACCAGAATCCGGTATGAAAGGTATCAGGTGACCAAATACTATAATTGCCTGTGGGTGTTGGATGGCGCTGCAGGGCGTTCGTCCCAGGCCTCTTTACCAGGACCAAGCTTTTTATTACACCTTTGTTAAGCAGAGGCTGTAATGCTCTGTGTTGCAGATGCCACTGGTTGGCGTCCATCGCAGCTTCCATTTATTGTATACCTCAGACGCTTTAAAGGGGTTGTCTCATCTCAAAGTTTCATAGGATGCATGAATGAAATAATGCCCGCTTTTCTCGTCACTCCCCGGTCAAGCTGTCTTTAATTAGCAAGGGGCTCCGTGTATCAGACTTCTGCTAATTAGATTAAATCTCATGTTGTCAGGACCAGGAAGCTTCTGAGTTAAAGTAAACAGCAGTAATTACTGGCTTTTGTCTGAAACATCAGATAACAAAGAAGCTCTCACTGTCTGGAGTTCTGTGCTGTGGGACCTGTGTGATGATGTCACCCCCTGCTATCAGATAGAACAAACAGCAGGTGGGGAGAAGTACACTGGTCGGTTACTTAGGAAACCAGAAAGCTCTCAGAAGGTGATAAAAATCACTTGTAGCTCCTTAACAAAAAAAATGAACAACGCAATATATTTGGAAAACATCTTTATTTAGTGTTCCCAACATGTTGAAAGCTAATCTTTGTAGCAAGACAACCCCTTTAAGTCGGCGTATGTGCTAAATAGATAAGGAAGGACAGGAACCAGGCCTTTGGCTAGGCTTACATCTGTCTTGGAGCCTTTAGGCTTCGTGTACACTATGTTATTTTGAAAGGATGACGGATCTGTGACATAACGAAAAACATACAAGAAAACAATATTAGCTCTGCACATCCCCCCCCCAAAAAACCAAAACGCATAGGTGCACACTGATGTGGCAGTAATATACAAACACAATCCAATCTCAGCAGCACACTACTAACACTAAAAAAAACCATCAAAAAGGACATAGGAATTTTTGGAAAACAATTTCTGCTACTTAGAATACATGAAAAATTTGAGGTTCTTCGTTTTGATAAAAAATGTGAACTGCTTAAGCCCACCTCCCGATCAGCACGGGACCTCAGTACAGGTGGGAACCTACTATATTGATAGCTCTCTTGGTGTCTGTTCAAACCTCCACATTTCAGGGAGAGAAGATTCCAGCTACAATGTACTCTGCATTGATTTAAAAGCCTGTGCAGGTGGGTGGAGTGTAAGGGTATGTTCACACGAACAAATTTCAGCGCACAGTTTGCTGCATATTTGCGCTTTAATACGGGTGAGATGCGCGCCGAAATTACGATAATCCATAGTTCTCATAGAGAACTCTCCCCGCTCCTCCTCTCCCCGCTCGTACAATAGGTTCGTATTGTACGCGCGGGTAGATAAGTGACATGTCAATTACTTGTGGCGAATACACACTGTGAGTAATGAATGTCTATGGGGCTGTCGTGCTGCCGGGCCCACCCGCGCCGCGGGAGTACGTGTGTATTAGCGCGACTCCCAAATCACCCGGTGTAATTGCAGCCGTACTGTACGCGCAGCAATTACGCCATGTGAACATAACCTAAGCCACTCCCCATACAAACGGTCTAGAAAACTAATATTTGGTCTGCACATCCCAAAAACTTTTTTGAAAATGAAAACGTATGCGTGAAGGCGTTCATGTACTCGTATAGGTGGACGGATGTGCAACATTCATTGACATCGTGTCCGTTTTTTATATTATCCGTCAAATATCGGATAAATTTTAACAGTGGAAGACGCAGGGCGCTGCACTTTTTCAAATTGACAAAAACATTACAGTATTTGTTTTTGTGTTTTTTACATTTTTTTTTTTTTTTAAAGTGTAAGTCATTGTTAAGCATGTTCTTGTGTATTTGCCAATGTTGTAAGTGTATAGGTTTGTATCCGTCATAAAAATATAAACATACCTGCCCAGTCAAATTGCCAGGAAAAACGGGTGACGGCCAATAGAAAAGCTAGTTTAAAAAAAAATAAAAGCGGATGTCAAAGGTCAGTTTTGTTGTATGGTCAGACGTAGTGTGCACGACAAATGGCAAAATATCAATCGGATTCTGAATCTTCAAACCGAGTCATCTGGTGCGTATTTTGATGCGGTTCTCAATGGGGATTTTAGGTTTTGTTTTTTCCCAGTAGATTTAGGGCATGTCCCACGCAAGGGTTTTGGCCTTTTTTTTAGCCGGTTTGGGGTTTTTGCAGCCTCTGAAAAACGGGCCCGAAAATGATACAATGGGGTTTTTGGAGGAACGTGCATGTCAATGTAAGCGGGAGGGCTTTTTCCGCTTATTAGGGAGAAAAAGCCCCCCCCCCCCCCCGCGCCCGGATAAACCGAGGGTTTTTTGTCCCTTGCCGTGTGAACGGGGCCTTACAGTCGAAAACTGCCCTTTTTCTTTTTGGGGTTTTGGGATATGGACCCACACAGATGTTTGAGGTGCGGTTTTTGACCAAGATACGGCGGGCGGGTTAATGAATATCTTCCATGTTTTTTGTTAGGAGTGTTTTTGAAATCCGACCTCAAGAAAATCCGAGTCGTGGATTACAGCTCAGATTTTCAGTTGCGGTAATGGGGATGGTTTACAGTCAGATTTTTACTGTTTTTAAATCCCAATCCGATACAAATTGACGAAATGCCGTTGTGTAGACGGCCCCGACCTTTTTGGTTCTCTGGGTTTTTCCCCCCATGGTAGCGTTTATTTAGTACTTTCTTTAGATTTGTTCACGTTTGTTTCTTTATCATGAATTGTAAATGAGCTTCTAGTTACTTTTTGTTCTTTTTTGATTTTATCTATGGTGGGTTATTGTGCCTGCACTGTGTGGGGGGCCCTTTTTGGGGTGGTGGGGTGCACTGTGGGGGGGCAGTTTTTGAGGTGGTGTGTGGGGGGCACTTTTTGAGGTGGTGTCTGCACGATGTGGGGGGGGCGCTTTTTTAAGGTGGGTCGCACGGTTGGGGGGGGGGGCCTTTTTAAGGGGGTGCTGCACGGTGTGGGGGGGACTTTTTTTGGGCTGTCTGCACGGGGGTGGGGGCACTTTTTGAGGTGCGTTGCACGGGGTGGGGGGCCTTTTTGAGGGCTGTTGCACGGTGTGGGGGGGACTTTTTGAAGGGGGCTGTCTGCCGGTGTTGGGGGGGACTTTTTGAGTGCTGTCTGCCGGGGGGGGGGGGGCATTTTTGAGGTGCTTCGCACGGTGGGGGGGCACTTTTTGAGGTGCTGTCTGCACGGTGTGGGGGGCACTTTTTGAGGTGCTGTCTGCACGGTGTGGGGGGCACTTTTTTAGGTGCTGTCTGCACGGTGTGGGGGGCACTTTTTGAGGTGCTGTCTGCACGGTGGGGGGGGGGCACCTTTTGAGGGCTGTCGCACGGGTGGGGGGGACTTTTTTTAGGTGCTGTTGCACGGGGGGGGGCACTTTTGAGGTGCTGTCTGCCGGGTTTTTGGGGGGGGCACTTTTTGAGGTGCTGTCTGCACGATGTGGGGGGCACTTTTTTAGGTGTCTGCACGATGTGGGGGGGCATTTTTGGTGCTGTTGCCGGTGTGGGGGACACTTCTTGAGGTGCTGTCTGCACGGTGTGGGGGGCACTTCTTGAGGTTGTGTCTGCACTGTGTGGGGGGCACTTTTTGGCCCTTTCGATTGCACAATTTTTTAACTTTACATTTTTTTTTTTTTTGGTATTCCACTTTGCCAGGATTAGATCTGCTAAATTATTTTCTACAGACCTTGTGATTACATTTCAGCTGTTTTGCTTTTGAATTGTTTTTTCTTTTTTCTTTTCTGGTATTTTGTTCAAATTTTTATTAATTATGGATGTGCGCCAATTTCTGTGTTCTCTTTTCTCTGGTTTGCTTCTGAAATTTCCATAAATTTTGTTAAAATTTCTGTAAAGAAATAGCAAAGCATACTGCACTATTTTTTTTATTTTTTTTTTCATGTAAATGATTGACACCCTGATGGAAACCTAACACACCCCATTAGGCTATGTTCACACGGCTTATTTTGGGGTGCATTTCGCCGTTTATTTCACGCCCCAGTCATTCCGGTAATCCATAGTTCTCATAGAGAACTAATATGGAACTACGGATTACGCCTCCTCTCCCCGCTCATACAATACGATCGTATTGTACGCGCGGGGAGAAAAGTGACATGTCACTTATTCGTGGAGCTTTCCGCGCCGCAAGTAATAAGTCTATGGGGCCGTGTGAACATACCCTTATAGTCAGTGGGATGTGCCGGACACCATTAGTGTCCATGGTATAACCATCCGGCGCCACCTCACCAAACGGCCGCAGATATGAACCTGACCTTATTTGGTTCTAAAATTATTAGCAACAATCACAGGCCTTCTAGAGGGTTTTTCAACTTTTGATGAAGCTTCTCGGGGATCTCAGGTTTGTAGGTTAGTTGAGCGTTCTTCATTGTGATGGGTTTATTTGATTAGATCTCGGGCGTCCGAATGGTCGGTCTCGCTTTTTAGCATCGCCCGCGTTAATTTTCCGGTGAGGCACAAACCATCGTCTCAGCTCGCCAAGGGTTAAACCAGCAGGAAAGAATTCATTTCCACTTTAATGACCTCGCCTCGCTGGGCTTGGACAATGGGGAACATGCTTCTGACTTGTACTCCTATTGCCAATTAACACCTCCTATAACAGGTTGCCTGGGCTCAGCACTGAAGCAGACGCAGCCGCTGTAGTTTACATGCAGCTTGTTTTTCACACTACTTGTTTAATGCTCACAAAATTAAAGCATTAAAAGGATGGCTCCTCGAGCAGGAAATAAACATACCGTCCCCGGTCCCTGGATATATAGCCGTATACGGTTCCCTTGCACTTTCCTACTATTAGAAAGCAGCCGTGGAAAAATGCACAGATTCTAATTGCTGTAAAGTTGACGTTCTGCAGACCTGTACTCTCAGCCTTTCCTATATTAATGTCACCACTCATTAGCTGGGGATCGCTTTAGCTTTCGCCGCCCACGCGTTTTTTCTATTTTTTTTTTTAAGACCTTTTCCACCGGCTTTAATATAGTCCCTTGTAAATTAAAGCCTAAAGTAACACAAAGTCCAGGAGGTAAAAAAAAATAAATAATAAATTCAATGCTGGCTGGAGGAGAGAAAAAAAACAATTTTTACTATTTTATTGTAACCCTTGTTAATATTCATGACTTTGTAAGTTTATTTACAGCGACAGGGTTCAGCGTCTGATTGCAGCTTTCTTATCAGTCGTTTTGACTCGCGTTTAATCAGCAGGTATTTAATAAACCTGGCTAAGTAAGTGATAGAAGTTCACACTAACAGGAAGGTGAAGCAAAGCGGCTAATAGTGTTAATAAATTTGCTAAAAGGCCTGAGCAGATAACACATTAGGTTTGTGCTGTTACCATCTGAAATGCCTTTTGTAGCACTTTGTCAACAAGTACTGCCCATGTGAAAAAGACAAGGCAGCGCCGCCTTCCAGCGCCGTCTACCACCGGCACCTCGGAGTTTCTCTTCTTTTTAATGACATACTTAGAAAAATTAGTTTATCTTTTATGGTTGGTAAAACCATTGGGTGTGAATTGATCTCAGGGTTTTTGTTTTTTTTGTGTGTGTGTGTTGACTTCATTAGAGAGTGGAGAATACACCGAGGCTCCAAGTCAGTCGTAATATATCTTATTAACAGAGCGCAAGCGTAGCCTCCGACCGCAAATTAAGGTGATGTTGGCAAAAACATGTAGAAAGGATCAGAATGTGTCGGGCGCTGTAACGGGGCAAACGTTACCATTCTGTGGGCACTTGTGGCACAGTTTGTAGACAATGATGCCCTTGTAACATAAGGTATGAGAGAGAGGGTCGTAACATTGCACCTGTAGCATCTATTAGGTGTACCTCAGAATTCAGAGAGAGGTTTGTGTCAAAGCAGGTGCCACATAACACTTCATATGCTTCATTTAAAAAAATAAAATAAAAAATCTCCAATGCATTACATACACTGCAGTTTGGTTTGAGGTGTGTGGGGTTTTCCTTTAATTTCTTTCTCAAACTACAGCTTACTCTGTATATGACTTTCTCCAAAACACCCCCCCACTCACCTTCCCTCCATTGGCTTCAAGAAAAAGGTATAGTAGAAAGAAAAAGTGCATATTAGTTCCCATTACATCACACTTTGCGGCTCATTGGCTGGTATGTGCTGGAGTACCACAGATAAAGGTGGCCCACCATGTACCATGGCAGAGCCAAAGTCTCTCTTAACGATTATGTTAACATGTGCTGTGCACAAAATGTAGATAAAGTCAACAACTCCACCACTGTCTACAGTGCCATATGGAGCCACCGTTTAATAGCAGCACACATTATGTAGCGCTCTGTGGTGTGGAGTAGGGACTCAAGTTGCCATACTCGACCATACCGCCTCTCTTTATTGTGTATGCATCTATAACTCTAAATATTAATTAATTAATTAATTTTTGCCCCTAAAGACGAGCTAAGACTTATTTTTAGGGGTTATCTTATTTTTCCATGAACAAGAATCCACATTTATTGTTGAACAAAAAGTCAACATGTATTAATATACTGTAGTGATTTCATCACAAACATCAGCATAAGCAGCCAAACTCTGCTCTGATTTGTATCCAAAAAATGCACTAGGTCTTATTTTCGGGGGATGTCTTGTTTTCGGGGAAACAAAAAAAAATAATATATATATATATTATAGTGTGTGCATGTTTGTATAAACGTGTGTGTATGTATACACACACACACATACATATATATATATTTGAGTGTCCTTATTTTCCAGGTGCTGAATAACCAAGGGGGCTTAATACATACCAGGAGAGCAGGACAAATTCAATGATGGCGTGCAATAACAAACTGATAGAGAATAAGAGAGGACCCTGCCCGCGGGAGCTTGCGATCTACAATATATTTCTTCCTTCCCGTTTCCTGCAGGGCTGCACCGTTTATAGTGCTTTAGTATCACATTGGTGTTTTTGTATTTTTCTTTGTCATTTTCGATGATGTGATCAGAACCTTTTCTATGGTGTTTGCACAATTGATTGACTCCTTTCTATATTTTTTAACCAAAAAAATAAGATGCATTTTTTTTTCTTGATTTTTCCAGTTTTCTGTTCTTTGTAAAAAAAAAAAAAAAAAAAAAAAAAAAAGGGGGGGTGGGAAACTGTGCGGAGGACAAATGAATCCTAAGCAGAGGAGAAGTGAAATGACTTTTTTCTGCTCTGCCCAATTACATTATCATGATATCATCATTATCCTGGGCTGCGAGGTAGTGGAAGCCCGGGATCAGACGCTCCAGGTTGCAGATTGTTTCTACCTCCTGAGTGAAGGCTGTGATTATTGCCCTGCAGGCAGGTCAGTTCACTGGATAACACTTTTAGACAGTTAAAGGCGGATTGTAGCAGCTATACTTATTTTTACTTTATTTTATTTTATTTTTTAAGAGGGATCGATTTTCAAGCGTCTGGTGACCTCTCAGCATAAAGCAGAAGAATTTACTTTGTTCTAATTTCTTATCTTTTGCTTCTTTGCCTTCTTTCAAAAGCCCCTTTTAAATTTTTCTTTTTTTTTTCTTTTTATCTGACTCTAGAGAATAGTGTTTAAAAAAAATTACTTTGCCTCCTCAGCCCCAAGGTATTTGCCTCCTTCAGGACCAGACATGGTTTATTTTTTTACACCCATATACTGTAGAGTAGACTTTAGTTTAATAGCTATAACTTTTTATTTGGGCTGTTGGTCTGATTTTTGCAGCATTTTTTCCTGATCAGTAAATATAACCAAAGGATAAAAATTAGACTCCATTTCTAATTGTTTTTCTGTAACCTTGTAGTGTTTCCCTAAATTGGATGGGTTTTTTCCGTGTTTTTTTTTTTTTTTTTTAAATTATTATTATTTTTATAGTCTCTTTTAAGGCTTTGTTCACACGGGTGAAATTGGGACGTATTTCGGCCCATATTTTGCGCTGTACTGCACTCAATAAGGCCGAGATACGTCCCAATAATTACGGTAATCCACAGTTCTCATAGAGAACTATGGATTACGCCTCCTCTCCCCGCTCGTGCAATACGAATATGCGCCGCTAGTAATGAATGTCTGTGGGGCCGGCGGGAGCTCGCGCTGATCGGCGCAAGCTCCCGAACACACGGCGTTATTGCGGGGTGTATTTACGCCCCACAATTATGCCGTGTGTACATAGCCTAAAGGTTGAAAAAGACCTTTGAAGGATGTTGCTGTAAATTTACCAAGCTATGGGTTTTCTTTAACAGTGGCACTTCTTCCCACATTTTGTGTATAGAATTATAGCTCCATCTCATACATTTCAAAGAATCTAAGGTACACTGCAATACCAGACACCACCAATGAGTAGGGGAAGCACTTTTTCTGTACGGCCCGTACTTCATTGTGTAATTGCATCTCTATGTGCTGCTCTCTACTTCTTGCACACTTTCTACTGCAGCTCTCTTGAGTATAAGGCTATGTTCACACGGCTTATTCTGGGACGTATTTCGGCCTGAAATACGTCCCAGTCATTACAGTCGCACAATGCGGGGAGAGAAGTGACATGATATTTATTCACGGCGTATACGCGCCGCTAGTAATGTATGTCTATGGGGCCGGTGGGCTGCCGAAAACCGCCGCCCACCCCCGTACACACAACGTAATTGCGGGGCGAAATACGTCCCGCAATTAAGCCGTGTGAACCTAGCCTAAGGCTGCATTTACACGGCACAGACCAAATACCAGTTGGGAAATCCGGGTATTTGGTCTTTTTTTTTGTCACACAGTGTGACGGCTTTTGTTCGCGGTTTGTGGATTCAAGCCCTCGCTCTTTGCACCCACATGTTCAACCGGGCGGAAGAATGAACATGTTCTAAGCGTTTCAGACCACCGGCCGTGTCAAAAAACGTCTGACAGAAAATCCGTGCAATGGGGACTGCTGCACGGATTTTCTATTGAAGTCTATGGGGAAGGTTGCTTGTCGGTTTTCAGACAGTTTGTAAAACCGCAAACCATGTGAAAAACCGACAAATAACCTGTGCCGTGGAGACAAGCCCTAAGCACCAGCCCAAGGCCAGGTTGATGCATGGAGATCTGATTTTTCTAACAAGGATAGAATGATCCTTAAAAAAAGAAAAAAAAGAAATGAATGAAACCACTAGTTTTTCACTAGTTGCAGTTCTGTGCAGCATTTTCAGACTTTCTGGCCTTATTGAATGGCAAAATAAAGGTTTCTGGTTGAAATGGTGTTAGCATCTCATTGATTAGTTTTAGACATGTAGGGAATGGTAGATAAAGATTATTACTAAATACATTGTTCTGATTTTTCGCAACACGATGGACATTAAACATTTGTCCACGAACATCCCGCATGAAGAAGGTTGTCATGCCACTAGGGAAGCCTTGCGCCATTAGCCCTCTTTCCAGTTCTCAGATTTTGCTTCATTTGTCTTTTTGGGGGGTTTTCCTCACCAGGAATGACGTGCGCTTCCATGTGGACTATTACTTGCAACTACAGGCGGTCCCCGACTTACACCGTTCTGACTTACACCCGTCCCCTAGTTACAAACGGAGACTTATGGGGCATGCTAGCACTTGCAGTTCCATATTCCACAACAAATAGCAGCGGTGGAACTACAAGTGCCAGCATGCCAGAGCAGCACATGAGGTAAAAATGAGGTGAAATCTTCTTAAGGGCATAGATAGCAAAACAAATGTAAAAACCCTTCCTTGCACTATCCGAAAAAAGAAACCTTTTGTGCTGGAGTTACATTTAATAAATATACCTGTTCTGACTTACATACAAATTCAACTTAAGAACAAACCTACAGTCCCTATCCCGTTCGTAGCCGGGGACTGCCTGTACAGGTGACCTTGTTGGGGTCTCCCGTGGCTCCACGTTGTGCAAATTTGTATATGTCATTTTTTTAAAAAGGACTTCTGTCGCTTCTTGCTGTATATTCACACCTGGCTACGCTATGTGGACAGTGTCTTCGTCCTTGGCGGGCACCAGGTGAGTGCCTGGATGTATTTGTCGAGTACCTCAATAACTGTCGCCCTCTGGCTACTTTTTCCATCACGAAGGATAAAAGATGATACCTTCTTTGGATGTGGAGAGAAGTAGGAATACCCAACCTTTGGATTCTACATTTTTATTATTTTTGTCAGCAGGGTGAGCTGCTGCCTACGTTTCCATGATGGGAGGACCATTGTTGTGCCGATTTGAAGATGATTTTTACATAGTTCTCCACTCCGGTTAATAAATGGGCTTCTTGAGTAGAGGACCCTCCCTTCCAGTATATGACATCTGTGTACCCTAAGCACATATCAACAGGATTGAACTGGGTTGTTTACCCCTTTAAAGGGGTTGTCTCACTGCAAGGATTGCTTTTAATGTTAAAGATCTTTCAAAAACAAGTCGCTATGCAATATGTGTCCATTAACAGTGTCCTACCTATTCCTAGATATCCCCTCTTGTATGGGCTGCATCAGCTCATCAGGTCGATCTGTTTGATCTTTCCTGATAGGCTGGTTGCTATAGCTACAGACCTGGTGTCCTCAGCAGCTCGTCACTGCAGATCAGTAGAAGCCAGTAAACACCCCTGAATTCAAAAACGAAACTGAGAAAACAGGACTGAGGTGAGATGAATTGATGCAGTGAGACAACCCCTTTAACGGTATAGATGGAACAGATAATTATCTAGATTAATAGTTGTCAGGATTTTAGGGAGAAAAAAATCACTGTAATGGACGATAACTAACAACCCAAAACACTGGAATACCCATTTAATGTTAAATGTGGCATTGGTGGGGAAAATAGAAAAAAAGGCTGACTTACCTCCCAGTCCCCCGCCGCTACCTTTTCTGTAGCGCTCTGTGATCCTCTTCTATTCAGCTCTTGTGCTGTCTATCAGTAGAGGCTCTGTAGTAAGTGAATGCAGTTCAAGCCTTCGCTTTTGGGCAGCACACGTGAGGAGGCGGTGACCCTGGGGCGCTACAGATCGGCAGCAGCAGGGGGGATGAGACTTTTTATTTCTATTTTTCCTTACCCTGTCCTTGTGTAATGTTCATTTAAAAAAAAACTGGAACATCCCTTTAAAGGGGTTGTCTCGCTACAGGGATTGCTTTTTATGTTCAAGATCTTGCAAAAACAAGTCACTTTGCAATATATGTCCATTACCAGTGTCCTATCTATTCTGAGAGATCTCCTCTTGTATGGGCTGCATCAGCTCCTCAGGTTGCTATAGCTACAGACCTGTTTGATCTCTCCTAATAGGCTGCCAACACTGGTTGCTATAGCTACAGACCTGTTCAACCCCCCTAAAGGGCTCCCAGACTGGTTGCTAAGTACAGACCTGGCTTCTACTGCACCTAGGGGAACCATAAACACGCCCCTGAATTCACACTGAAACCCAAGAAAACAGGACTAGGTAAGATGAAGCAATGTAGGAACAACCCCCTTTAATACAGGACCATGAGGCGGGTTTTTAAAACTTTTCAACTTTTTTTAAATTTGGGCCCACAACTCACAAGAACCTGTGTCCTTTCTCCTCTGCTGGAAATAGCCTCTGCAGCACGACTCCGTCCGGACAAGCGTAAATTATTTAATATGTTGGATTCCCATTAACACAGTTCTGTAGCCTTGTGTTTCAGGATTTTTTGGTATGATTTTCCCCTTTTATTAAAATTGTGTTAATTTGGGAGGTAATGAAGCAATTTTAAGAAGAATTTTAAAAAGTGGAAAAAAAAGTTGTTAAAGGGGTTTTCACTACTGGATTGCCTTTTTTGTTAAAGATCTTCAAAAAAAAGTCACTTGAATAGGGTTTCCCTTCCGGGCCACCTATTCCCGAAATCCCCTCTTATGGCTCTCAGCTCCTGTGGGCGCTATAGCCACAGACCGTTTTATCTCTCCCCATAGGCTCCAGCATGGTTGCATAGCTACAAAACCGGCTTTTTACTGCAGCCTAGTGGGAAACCAGTAAACCGCCCCTGAATTCAAAATGAAACCAAGAAAACAGATGAGGGAAGAGGGAAACGATGTATGGACAACCCCTTTTTAAAATCAGCCCTTTTGTTCTTAAGAAAAGTAGGTCCAAGCTAAATTGTCTTTTAGCTGTTGTGCACTGATTTTAATTTTTTTTCAAAAAAGTCCCCCCGACACCAAAAAAACCCTGGGGTTGGGCCCGTTTTTTCCCAATTATTTAAAGGGGGACTCTACTAGGAAAAATCCTTTCCCATTTTTGTGTGTGTTATATATAAATATATAAAATTTATTATATATATATATATATATAATAATATATTGTTTGTAGTTAAATTATAATATATTTTATTATATAATTTTTTTTTTTAATATAAAATAAAAATCCCCGCTCGCGCCCCCCCTCTAACCCCCAAAGCAGCCCTTTTGGGTTGGTGTTTCAATATAGTCTGATAGTTGTTCACCCATGGCCCCAAATAATCCAAATCCCAGTAGGGGGGTTGGGAGCCCCCTGGTGGGGATAAAACCCCCCTTTTTTGGTTTCCCAAAAGGGGATCCAAAAGGGAAAACCGGACGGGTTTGAGGGAATTTTAATTATTAAAAAACCCCCTTAAAATAACCCCTTTTTTCCCTTAATAAAATTTTGGAGTAGGAGCTAAAAGATTTTTCAAAAACCTTTTGTCCTATTAAATTTTCCAAAAATGGGGGTCCCCCCCCCCCCCACCTAAAAAGCCCCTTGGGGCCTTTTGGCTTTTCCCTAATTATTTTTAAATGGGCACCCTTAGGAAAACTTTCCCTTTCCCATTTCTTGTTTTTGTTTTAAATATATTTTATACTGATTAATGGGGATTTCCCCCCCCCCCCCCCTCGTTTAAACCTTTGAAAGGAAAAATGTTTTAAAAAAAAAAAAAAAAAACTTAAAGGCCCCAATTTTCAAGTAAATCTCCCCCCTTTGGGGCCTAAAAGATTTACAGGGGAAAATAAAATTCCCCCCCTTTCTTGTATGTCAAAAACGTCTAAAAAAACCACCAATATATTGGTTCAAGTGGTTTCTGACTTGAATTAAATTTTTTTTTTTTTTTAATGATAAAAAAATTTTAAAAAAACTACCCAATCCTCCCCTCCCCTTTTCTGATTTGCATTTAAAGGGCCACCCCAGTGAAAATTGCCCCCCCCGGGAAAGTGGGCAGCGGGGGGGTGGTGGGGTCTTTGCACTGGCATGCAGCTGCTGAGGATGTTGCCAGCAGTAGTGCACCCCCACCCCCAGGGGGAAAAAAGAATAAAAATGGGGGCCCCCGGGGACACCCAACAGCTTTAGCTTTTGGGAGCCCCCAAGGAGGTTTTTTTCTTTTGATCCAAATTAATATTTCTTTTTTTTCCCCCTGAAGCTCGTCTTAAAAACCCTGGTTAAGGGGCCATTTTTAAAAGTTTTTAAAAGCCTCGGGGAAAAAGTTAGGTAAAAAAATTTGGATCCGGCCCTGGGGCGGTTTCTGGGTGTCAAATGGGGTCTCCGGGGGAAGCAGATTGGTTTTTTCCCCTTTTGGGTTTCAGGGCATTAAAGGGAATATGTGACAAATTTTTTTTTTTTTTTTTTTTTAAATTTTTAAATCAACCCCCTAAACCAAAATTCTTTTCTCTCAGTCTTTTTTTTTCCCCTTTTGAAAGATTTCTTTTTTGGGCCCGTTCTATATATTTTGGGGGGAAAGACATTTTTTTGCTTGACTCCCCTTTAAAACAGCGGGTCAGAGAGAAAAATTTACAGCAGCTTCTTGAAACATAAGGGGCCCTTAAAAGAAAAAATTCGCCCCAAAGCCCTGTAAAAAGGAGAGTTTTCACGGGGAAGGGGGGGGGGAAGGGGGGAAGCTGTGATATCTCCTCTTGTGACTGGTGGTTTCTGTGTTACTGTAACAAGGTGTCCCCTTTTCGTTTGACCCTCTTGTCCCGAAAATGAGCAGACATGCTGAAAAGTCTCTAAACAGAACAGGAAGTGTCAGACTTTTAAAAGGGCCCCTAGTGGCCAAAGTGAGAACTGCAGGACTTAAGAATTATGAAAAAAAATATTGAAAAAAAAATAGAAAAAAAAAAAAAAACCCTTAAAAAATGTGTTTAAATAAAAATGTAGTTAACGATAAGTCTTTTTTTTATGAAAATTTCCCTTTAACCAGGGGGGAGGGGGACAAGTCCTTGTCTCCCCCCTTAACCACTTTTTCCCACCCATGGTTAAAACTTGAGGGAACGTTCTTTTTTTTTTTTTTTCCAACTGTACTGACTATGTAACTATGGTGGCTCAGTGGTTAGCACTATTGTCTTGCAGCGCTGGGGTCCTGAGCTCGGATCCCACCAAGAAAAACATCTGAGGGTTTGTAGTTTTCCCCGGTTTGTGGGGAACAAAAACCAGGCTTCGACCCTCAATTTCTCTTTCTCGACTCGAGTCCCTCATACAGCGCTTGTTTAAAGGGGATAACATCGGGTTTTTTTATCACCTTTCTGATAAAATAACAAGCTATTTAAGAAACAGACAAAACAAAAAAAAAAGGTAAAAATTTTAATCTTTTATTTTCCCGGCTCCTATCTTACCATCCCCTACAACCTTTGTACATGGGGGCCCACCCATTTTAAAGACAACATTTTACCTACTTATAAATAAAGGTGATTGAAAGTTTTTTCCCTCTTAGTTCGCAGATTCTTGTCCTAAAAACTGCATTTTTAATGTTTTGCACCAAAAAAAAAAAAATAAAAATTTTTATTATTTTTGTTAGTATTTGGCTTCACACTACCTAATTTTCTCTGGGCTCTGGATAGATTCAAGTATTCCCTTGACCAAAATCGACCCCAGGTCTTTTACCACATTCCAAGGTTGGGGGAAACTTCACGGGGGTCAATACAGATTTTTCTTCAACTCTACCCAAAAAAGGGGGGACTGGGGGAGGCCAAAAAAAAAGCAACCTACTTCATTTACATTAAACCATTCCTTCCCAAACCTTGATGTCTGCTTCAGGCGTTGTCCTGCGGGAAACACTGTGTCCTTTTCAACCAAAAGTACCATGTATGAAGTAACCCCTCTTGTGGGAACCCACATAGCTCAGCATTAAATCCCCC
This sequence comes from Phyllomedusa bahiana, assembly GCA_025379985.1. Taxonomy (NCBI): domain Eukaryota; kingdom Metazoa; phylum Chordata; class Amphibia; order Anura; family Hylidae; genus Phyllomedusa; species Phyllomedusa bahiana. The sequence continues at coordinate 119,521 of JAODAL010001202.1, read as the reverse complement.
ACCCACCCTGGTCAAGTATCCAACATTGGCGTACAACTTTCCCCATTCCTCAGGCTTCGTCCACCGAACTTGACAGTTTCTTCAGTTTCTCGATCCATTGCCCCCCCCCAAAACCCCCAAAGACCCCCCCGGCTATTGTTTTCATCTCATTGCCCCAAATCACCTGTTTCCCCAAATTTTCCTTTTTTTCATCTTTTTTGCAAACTCGAGCCAACGCTTTTATGTTTAATTGAAGGCAACGTCTTACCTTTTTTTTCAGGCCTTCATTGCAAAAACCTGTGTAATGGGTTGCCCCGGTGTTGCATGGACGTCTGTGATCTACTATTACAAACCTACGAGCCGCCTCCACCGTGTCCTCGCGTTTTGAACTGATGACCTTGGATGAGCGACTTGTTCCCCTTATTTTCCCCTGGACGTCCCTCTTTGGGTTTTTGGGATTGGGCTTCATTTTAAATTTTCCAGCTTTAGGGGCCTCACATGATGCAGTTGGCAATTTTTTTTTGGGGAGAGACGCTGTCAGAACTGAAAGATTCCCGGTTTCTCTTTTCTTAGAAATCTCTTCCATGGTTGTCAAACCAGGACCTTTCACTTGGGAATAACCAAAAACACACTGAGATATTGGGGAAAGTGAGAAAGGTGCATTTGTATGTACAAAAAGAAAAAGAGGTCCCCCCCACCAGGAAAAAACAGTAAAAATGCAGTTACAAAAACAATCTGCAAAACTAGCATATGCTAATAGTTGCAGGTCAAAGTATGTATGAGATAGCCCAAGATGTTTTTTATAAAATTTTAGTTCACATTCAAAAGTGTAGTGGAAAAATGAGATAAGAGGCCTGGAAGCCAAAATAAAAACATTTTTACCCTTTTTGCTTGTTGGTGTAAAATATATTTTATTGGATACAACTTTAGAACACAAAAAAACTTAAAATTGAAAATAAGCAGAACACTGCAGTAAGTGGGGAAAAAAAACAAGTTTTCAACAAAAAAGTCCTGAATAACATTTCTTCTGAGAAATAGATGCCCCCCATCAGATCTTCCCCCTTTTAAATAACCTTAATCTCCATTATTTCCGGCTAGAGAAGGCCCTCACACTAACGTGGGTGGGGCAAAGGCGGTGACCACAGGGGCAACATCTCAACAATGTCAGGGGGAGAAGACTTGCCTCAGGCACGTCGGTTTTTTAAGAACGGTTTAATTCTTTACTTCTTTGAAAGCCCTTACAATTTTTTGCTGAATCTGGTCAATTTTCTTTTGGGACGGAATCTTTTCCCCCGTATAATGCTCTACGCCCATGCATCCAAAACTTTTCAAAATTACCTCCTCATGGGAAGCGGGAAGAAATTTGGGGGCCGCAGCATGCCGCACCCAATTCCTCTTCTCTTGGCCCTGAAAATTAAATAATACCAATTTATTATAATTTTTGGGAGGGGAAATTTTTTCCCCTTTTATAAAAGGGTCCGACTCTGCAAAAAAAGGGGACCGACTATGACTGCACAGCCCTGCACGCCACACTTTACAGTTTTTTAATTTGCAAAAAATTTGGAAAGAAAAATATTTTCATTTTGCGCACAAATTCAAAATTTTTGGTTTTCTCTATCAATAAAAAATATTAATAACACACTTTTAAGTCTGTGGCTGTAACATTTAAGGAGGAACAGTTTCAGGGATATGAATACTTTTGCAAACCATTGTATATGAATGAAAATGCATTGACATAGACGTGTGCTTGTAGGTAATGTGCTTATTAAACTCAGTTGTAAATGAAATAAAAGAACAAGCAAAGTCAAGATAAAGTTTCTGTGATCCTATGAAGCTTCTTCACCGCAGCGACGCAACGTTAAATTGTTTTGAAATCCGTTAATCATCCCAAGCGAACAACAACACTCGCATTCACACCATCGCCGAGACGTGATGGAGATAATTGGGAAATGAGAAGTATTTTGCAGCTGTTTGGAAGCCGCGGCCCTATGATGCCAACCAAAAAAATTTTTTTTTTAAATATTTTTATTTTAAAAATAAAAAAATATATATAATATTCTTACTATGGCAGATGTTTGTGTAGTCGTCATTGTGTATTAGTGCAGTTTGACTGTTACGGAAGTGGCCAGACAAGTTTTATTTTATGCTTTCTGTCCTCTTTTTCAGGGTCCTCCCACTGATGCTCCCGCGGTGGACACGCCTGACAGGGGTTACATTTTCATCTTTACATTGCTTTTAAAATAATATCTGCCCATAAAGTGATTAAAATAAAATTCCTGCAGTACCGTTTTTCTTACAATGCCCACTTTTCCCCCTTTTGATGCTTGGATTTGCTTGCATAAAATTTCTCTTAAAGGGGGTTTTGCCCCAAGTAAAAAATTTATGTGGGGAAACTGGGAAATAAAAACATTTTCACCATTATATTTTAAAAATTCGCCCGTTTTTGTTTACTGCCCTTTTAGGCTATGTTTAAAGGGCTATTTTCGGGGCGTAATTTTCCCGCCGGGGGGGAGGGGAGGGGGCATCCCCGGGCCCCTAGACTATCATTAAACCCCGGCAAGTATACCCGTTAAAAAAGTCATTATCTCCCCCCCGGCGGATTGCCCAGCAGGGAGAGGAACGTAATCCAAGCCTTAGGAGAACTGTGGATTACCGTAATGACGGGACTATTTTAGCCGAATTCGCGCACTACGGGGCGTGATTACGGACTGAAAAGTCCCTTTTAAGCCCCTGTGAACCTAGCCTTAGTGATCCAATTTTTTACAGCTCGTCTCCCCGGGATACGACCAGGGGTCAGAGCTCTTCATCCTGGTGACATTCCACATCACCTCCTTTTCAGGCAAGCTATAATTGTTCAAACCCAGGGGCTGTCTTTACTCCCGTCCTCTGTACTCCTTAGTAATTAGTCAAACAGTAAAAATAAATAAAAAAAACCTCAATTACATTTAGAATGAAAAAAAATCCACAGGGTTTTGGGTTCTGCAGGGATTTGAACCCAGGACCCTTGTGCTGTGAGGGAAAACTTTACCTCTGAGCTACATTGTACTACTCACACTTTTTTACATTAACAGACCTTTCTTTTACTGAAGAGGAAAGGCCTGGTGAGTCATCCCCGGGTCCTGATTTTTTAATTCAAAGAAATCAACACCCCCCCCTTCCCCGGCACACAGAGCGAAGAGTGGTCAGGGTATGAAAGAGATTGGGCAAAACCCCCTTTAAAGGTTTTTTTCCAAAACCATTTTATTCGGATTTGTCCTCTTCAGCTCTGGGTGCTTAAAGGAGTTTTGCAGATTTTTTTTGAACGTATATCAGGGACCCAGCAGGGTTGACTTACAGCCCCTTTCCTCAATGTCTCACCTTTTGTCAAACAAAGGTCTGTTTATGAAAGAGCAGTTGGTAGACTATGTAGCTGAGTGGTTAGTACTTCTGTCTTCCAACAGAAGGGTCTTGGGTTCATATCTCTGCAGGAGCCAACGGGGCCATTCACACGGCACAGTGTAAATACTGGTCGGAAATCCCGACCGGTATTTGCATGTTTGGGGGGGGGTAAAACAACGCCCGGGGGACGGCTTTTCTCCACGGGTTTGCGGAGAAAACCCTCCCCTTAAAAAACAATTCCCTTGCTCTGAAAACCGGTTTTAAAAATGAACATGTTCTAAGTTTTTTGGCTCCACATCTGAAAAACCCTTTGGGGGAAAACCCGTGCAGCGTTTTTTCCATAAAGGCTCATTTTATAAGTTGTCACCCGGTTTGCAGACGGTTTTCTAAACCAAAAACCGTCTTAAAAACCATGTGAAAACCCGTGCTGTGGGGACAAGCCCAAACGTAGATTTAAAAAAAAAAAAAAAAAATGTATTTATTTATTGCACTGACTACTTATAAAGACGTATAGAGGACAGTAGTAGAATGACAGCAGCTGGCGTTGAACACTTTTTCAGTCCTGAGTGTTTGGGATTACTAGGCAAGGAAGAGACTGACAGTAGCTGCCCAAGAGGAGAGGTGATGTCTGAGCATGTGCAGCAAGACTGAGGAGCTCTCGTCACTGGTCGTATCCCCGGGAGGTGATCTGTACTCTATGGATCACTAAGGAAGCAACTAAAACAAAAATGGTGCAGTTTTTTGTTAGTAATGATGAATGGGGAAAATCTTTATTTTCCAAGCTTCCCACATCAATTTTACTTTGTGGCAAAACCCTTTTAAGAGGTTTGTTTTTTCTTAGTAAAAACAGACTCTGTTGACATAAAGGAAATGTCTGAGATGAGAAATAGCGCTAGTTCTATCTATTGAGTTGCACCTACAAACACTGTGAATTAACAGATTTTTGTTGTTTTGGGGGGGAAAAGTCCACCTCTTCCAGAAAGTAGTTACATTAGGAACCTGACAAAGCTGCAAGGGCGGTGTCTGTCGGCAATTTGTTGCCGGGCTCCTGTAGCCAGTAGTAAAATTCGAAATGCAGACGTGGATAATTCGTGGTAGTATTGCTCTCTGGATTTGGGTCACATTCTGAATAATCCACTTCTAGTCGGCCCCAATCGATTGATGGCATAAATCATCTGTAACCGACAGTTGTGGTTCGGTTTTATTTAGTTACTAGTGCGTAGTGGTAAATGTACCGCAGTGCTTTCGGTTAAGTTGCACGCTTAGTCTGACATTGCTTATAGTTGGACGTCCTGTTGGGGTTCTCTAATGTACCGTCGGGCCTGAAGGGTCACCAGATCGGAAGCACTTGTAGTGTCGTAAGTTAACCCTTGCACACCAGTAAAAATAAATACATTTTGCATTAGTTTCATGGTTCCTGTCAGAGTGAAAAAAAATTTGGCCTCGGGATATTCCGAACCGGAATTTCTTTGCAAGTTTGGTCGAGCTGATCAGAGACCAGTTCAAGCAGCACGAAGTATTGGTTAAAGGGGTTTTGAACTATAGATAGTAACAGTAAATCCCTAGGGTATCCCATTACTTCCTAAAACGGAGGGATGAAGCTTCCAGGTCCCTCTTCAAATTTCCTGGCTTGGCTCCCGGCCATCTACTGTTGAGAGACTTAGGCTATGTTCACACGGCTTAACGTGGCGTATACGCCTTGGGCCGGGGGAATAGCGGGGGTCAGCACTTCGTGGCCCATAGACAGTCATTGCTAGCGGCGCGTATACGCCGCAAAATGACTGTCAATATCTCACCGCCGGTGGATTCGCCGCGGGAGAGGAGAGTAATGCATAGTTCTCTGAAACCTGTGAATTACCATAAAATGCGTTTTCAGCCGATTTCGCACTCCGCGCGAATTACGGACAATAAGCCATTTAGCCGTTGACTGGCCTACACTGTGCAAAAAGCTTATAATATGGGGTGGTTAGGAGACTGTTAAACACTACCAAGGACCCTGCGCCTTTTTGTTAGAGCTTCACAATACTATTTGATGTGGTAGACGCTGCCAGCGTGGAATTGTGAGTGTGCCTTGTTGCAGAGGCACCATGTGGTGTGATGGCACTTACTAGATATAAGGTGGGGGATCTAAGTTGTTTGAGCCTATGATACATTCAATCCTCCACTGACTGCCCCTTCCACTTAAACTGAATTGTGTTGGGTCACCTGCACGGTGGGTGATGCAGGACAACTACCATACACATAAAAACACAGTTGTATTTATTGGCGGTGTGCGGACTCTCCCCCTGGCAGATAATATTGGGGGAAGATGCCTGATTGTTTTGCTTATATTGAAGATAAGCCAATGCCAGAGTGTGGAAGAGTCTTATTGCCCTATCCCCATTAAGAACACATGCACGCTCGATTGAACTGAACATGCATTTGTATGGGAGGGTGGGATTTGATGACAGCTGTTGAAGGTGTATGGACAACTTAAGACAGACCCCTACGACCAGAATGTTATAAGATTTTCAGTAAAAATGGGGAACCCACCCTTAATGTTAATCTGTATGATAATCTGAGCTGTGGTATGTTTTCTGGGTAACAGGGTTGACCTCTCATTCAGTCTTGTCAGTACGACTACTGCGATAGTCTACTTTCGAGTCTGAAGTTCGGCAATAAAATATACAGAGACTGGTATTGGAATATGGTGACTCCCTGACATCATTTTTCGGTAGTTTTATGATGGTGGAAGTGGTGCATTCTTTTAGGAAGAGACTATATTCAGAAAAACTCATGGAAAAAGAGCTAAGACTCTTCAGTGCCACCTATTAGAAGTAGCGTTCCTCCTGTCACATCTGACTCACTGAGCCTTGCAATGTGACTGGGATTAATGCCAACCAGATATTCATCTGCAGACAGTTGTTTCGGGTTGTTTGCCCCCTCATCAGTGCAGACTAGAACAGTGGTTGGCTAGGTGAGAGGTGTAGCTCAGAAGGGAGAGGCTTGTGCACCACTTACACATTGCATTTGTATCCATGACTCTGCCTTGTGCATAACCTGCAGGATGTCAATGATGCACACAAAGAAGTCATTATGTCCAGTATAAGTTGTTGTGCACTGTATGATTTTGTTATTTTTACTTTTTAATAAAAACTCCACATCTAAATATCCATAATATATGAATGTTGTTGGGTGTCACACCCCAGGAAAGGCAAGTTTATAGACCTGAATTGCATGCTCCAGTTAGGTAGAAATCACATGCATTCTGCTAATGGTTCTTTGCTTATTTTAGATGCTCAAGCATGGTCGAGCTGGTGTCCCCATGGAAGTCATGGGCCTGATGCTGGGAGAATTTGTGGATGACTACACAGTCAGGGTCATTGATGTATTTGCCATGCCCCAGTCTGGAACTGTAAGTCCTTTTACTGCTTAAAATATAAAGTGCATCTGTTTAATAGTTAATTTTGTACTGAAAGCTCTGAGGAAAAAAATGTTTCAATAAAAAGAAATCAACAAGTATACAAGTACTGGCCTCCAGGTGTAAATTATAGAAAGCCGGGAACTTGTCAGAGCCTTCCTTCACAACCGAAGCGCTGGAAACAACTTTAACAGTGCTTTAACTTCTTTACTAGTTGTAAAAAGTTCTCATGTTTTTTTATTGTTTTTTTTTCTTCTTATATTGCATTTGTCTTGCTGTTCAAAACAAGAAAAGGATCTATAGCTAAAAACGGACATTAACTGATGCAAGTGGAAGTATGTGTTTTTTTTTTTGTTTTGTCTTTTTTTGTAATTGATCTGGTGTAGGGATCCATCAGAAAAACAAATGCTTTTGTTTCCATTTGCATTAGTTTGCTTCCGTTCAAAACAGATCATTTTAAAAAAAAAAAAAAAAAAAAAGTCTATATTTTGTATCCATTCAACAAACATTAAAGAGGATGCAAGCGGATACCCATTTGTATGCATCTCTTTTCCATTGACTTCTGTGCAAAAAAAAAAAAAAAACCCTCAAAAAAAGTAAAAAAAAATAATAATAAATGAATAAAGAAATGAATGGTCCTTTTCAGCAGATTTCCTTTTTTTTTTTTTTTTTTTTTTTCACTGAAACAATAGGTCAGCATGCTACGCTGTATTTTCCTTCATAAAAACTAAAATCTGATTTTAAAAAAAAGACTAATAAGAAGTAAAAACACCATTGAAATTGATGGGGAGTCTATTCATGTTTTTCTCCATACAAAGCAGGCTAGAACAATGGAAAGCTAGGCTCACATGTGAACCAGGCTTAAAAAGGTATTCACATCACAAGTAGTGCTGAGGGAAGGTCCAATAACTGTATAGTTAGCAATTTTCTATATGAATGTTGTTAAAAATATATATATGCTTTACCTAATGCAGGCCTTTTTTGCACCTTCAGCTTGCTCTCGTCTACTTGGTTAACAACCACTACTGTGTGCTTTCAGTGGTGGCCAGTAATGCAGCATTACTGTGGCATTGCCTTGGCCAGGATATCGGTGGTTGGTAAACCATGCAAAAAAGGCCTGTATTAGGTAAAGCATACATATTTTTTTTTAATAACGTGTTTTGAAAATTGCTTACTTTACAGTAATTGGCCCTTACAGCAGCACTTTCTGTGATGGGAATAGCCCTTTGAATGCATTTAAAGAAGCACTTGTAACTCCATGCTGGCACTTGTAATTCCATATTCCACAGCAGCTAATAGCTGTGGAACTACAAGTGCAGGTATGCCACAACAGTAAACACGTTCTAATCAGCACTTATAAGTTAGTACATGTGTGGTGTGGCATGGCATGCTGGCATTTGTAGTTCCATAGCTATTAGCTGCTGTGGAACATGGATTTACAAGTGCCAGCATGCCACAGCAGCATATGAGAAACAGAAAGTGAGGTGAAATTTTCTAGACAAGGCCATAGACATCAAAACAAATATAAAAGGGGTCCCTGCACTATATAGAACTAAAATATTTTTTGTACCTGTTCCGACCTACATACAAATTCAACTTAAAGGAGTTTTGCTAAGAACTGATTTCCTCACCTAACAGGCTGAACTGTCCTTTTGAGCCTTGAAAAAAGGGGCGTTGTGTTTTTAAAAAAAAAAAAAAAAAAGTGTCTCCTCCATTATGTCATTGCACCACCTCCCATACACGCTCCCGTGGCTGATATTCAGTCTCTGTAGTTGAGCAAACATTGTTTGGCTAATCCACAGAGGAGAACTGTATTGTGCACAAGCTCTACAGGTTTTTTTTCTCCCTCTTATCTGCTCAGGAGAGAAGATAAGATCCAAGCAGGCAGTGTTCACGAACTGCTGCAGAGGGAGGGAGGGAGGAGGGCTGAGCAGGGAGCATCTGCATGTTTACTCAGATAATTACATTACAACCAGGAGATTCTCTATACAGCAGACGCAGACTTTGTTCTCCCCCTCCCTTCAAAGCGCATTCGTGTGCCCTGCCATCAGTTAAGAAGTGGAAACAAATTAGTCGTAACTAATGTAAACAGTCAGGAAACTAAGGGCATCTAAGCAACGCTGCAGCTCTCCAGGCTACACCTTTTTTAATCGCATATATTTAGAAAAGTGATTAAATGCCCATTTTGGAGGATTCCACGTCAACATTAGATCGTGGAAAAACCCTTTTAAGAACATAACAGTCCCATTCGACTGCCTGTGTATTTTTTTTTCTTGGATACACAATGCAGACTAACGCCATATTTTTATCCTGAGATCTTGCATAGTGGTGTTTCTGTTACACCACAACACCGTGACCCAAAAAAATGTTTCCCGAAGACCCCAACCAAGACTGTGTTGTAGATCTTGATTCAATAATAGATTTTGTGCTGCTTCAACAGCCTTTTTCCATAATGCCATCGCTAATGTTTGGATTGGCCTTACTCATAACTGTGTAGGCTTTCTACAAAACTGTCATGTTTGTCACAAATTGCTCCATTTGCTAATTAACTTGATTTTAGAAGATGATTCCTGCTTCCTTTAACAGTTTTGTGTCTTGTTTTGTAACAGCGATAACCCTTTACTATTAGATATCTGAACAGCTTGGATTGCAACTTTCATTCCTTGCTGCAAATATTGAAATAAATTGTGCATATTCTCGTTTTATGCACATTGCAAATATTCTGGAAAAACAAAAATGTGGATCGGTTAGGGAATTCTGATGGGAATCTACGGAAAGAGCTGTAATCATTGTGGGGTTTTGTATCTGGCAGGGCGTCAGTGTGGAGGCCGTGGATCCGGTGTTTCAGGCTAAGATGTTGGACATGTTGAAGCAAACTGGAAGGTAAGATCCTTGGATTTAATGATCTGTCTGTATAATGGTTTCACATACGTCCTCTTACATGCAACCATGATGGCCAGTGTTTAAAGCCGAACCTCAACAACATTTCGGGTGTGACAGTAGGAAGCCTGAATATCCTACTTTTCCTATATTACACTCACAGGAGGTGCTTCGATATGAAGTGGTGTTTGGTGGTTCCTCCCATTGCAGAGCAGCTTTAGCGGTCTACCTACCTATCACATGGATTAAAGGGGTTTTGCCACGAAGAGAGTTTCTTACCTTCTTATCAGCTCAGGGGATAATATAAACAAATCATGAACGCTGAGCAGAGAGCGAGGAAGAAGGGAGCGTCTCTAAAGTTTACTCAAATAATAACATTACAACAGTGGATTCTCTATACTGCAGACAGACTCATCCACTGCACTTTCTCCCCAGCTCCTTGAAAGCTCATTCATGTTCCCTGTCATCAGATAGGAAGTGCAAACACGCAAGCGCGGCCAGATCAGCTCCTCTGGTCGTGTCTAATGTAAACTTTCAGGTAACTAAGGGGGACTGAGCAATGCTGTAGCTCTCACAGGCTTCACTTTTTGCAATCGCATATATTTAGAAAAGTGATTAAATACCCATTTTGGAGGATCCCACGTCAACATTACATCGTGGCAAAACCCCTTTAAATAAGCTTTTTTTTGCATGAAGGGAATGTGGTGGTCACCAGTGATTGCCTTTTTCAGCCTGACAGAATTGATTACATAACATTTTGGGCGACCTGTATGATTTTTGGCGTTTAGACGGTAATTTTTATGCGAATTATATTAGTGTAGAATGCGCCTAATTTATGAGTCTGTTCTACTGCGGGTCATAAATCAGGCACATTCTAGTGCATAAACATCAATTTTGGCTCAGGTAGACTACTTTCAAAGTGGTCTACCTGTTCCAGCATTAATGTGTCTGGATTTGCTGCACTGAAGCTAGAAATGTATAGCTTTGTACGGTTCTAGTGCGTCCCACCTCTAGGGGCATTAGAAAGTGCCCTGGGCCCTCTGCAATGCGCCTGATATTGGCGTATGGGGGACTTTAAACTCTAGCGAACGAGGCTGCGCTAGATGTCGGGCTGAAAACCTACCAGTCTTCTGGCGCAGCCCTGTTCATACATGTCGCCCTTTATCTTCATAAAGACACCTGTATGTGTAGGAAAAATAGGATTATCAGTGAGCGTCCATATCCTGGGCAGGCGCTGTCGCTCATCTCCTAATAAAAGGATAGACTTTAGGGAATGTCCCTCATTTTTTATTGCTCTTGAGCATCTACAATACAATATCAAGCAGCTTTAGGATTGGTTTTGATCTCAAGCATCCTACCATTTTGTGTTCACAAGTCTTGTACTGATCTATGTGTCTCTGTGGTCACTGACTACAAACAAATACTGTGTGTACTCCCCAAGTTGTTCTACCTCACGACTTCTGTCCCTTCTCCTTAATAGTTTACAGATAGAAGAAAGGGGTAGATATAAATCTGGTGATACATGACTGCAGGATCAGACTACACAGAGGCTTTGTTGTAGTCTCTAACCAAGGAAACCTCTAGGAGCTGTGTACACAGAACAATAGGAGGTTTGGATTATTTATTTTGTCTTAAAGGGAACCTGTCACATAGGTTATGCCCCCGTTGCTGAGGGCAGCACAAGCTAGTGTCAGACCTGCTGTTTCCAGCGCTGTGTCCCTTATTCTGTAAGATGCTGGAGTTTTCATGTATTTAATGCTCAAATCTGCAGTTCTCAGCCAGAAAAGAGTCCTGAAAAGAGTCCTTCAGAGTGTCAGTTTTTTCAAACCCCACCCACCTAAGTCTAGCCCCGCCCACCTCAACTGCTAAACCTATTACTTTGAATAGGTAGAAACATGTGAATAACTGTCAGTGGGCGGAGCTAGCCTTTGGTGGGCGGGGCTAAAAGCTGCTCATGAATAAGATTTGAGGGGTAAATGCTCTAAAACTGCAGCATCTTACAGAATAAGGGACACAGCGCTGGAAACAGCAGGTCTGACACTGGCTTGTTCTGTCCTCAGCAAGGGGGCATAATCTATGTGACAGGTTCTCTTTAAGGTCTTGTTCACACGGTGTTTTTGGATCCAAAAATTTACATCCAAAAACGCATTGGCGGTCGGATCCAATACATATCCAACATGCAGCTGTGTGTTTGGATGTGTGTTGGATGCAGCAGGATCGCACCCTATAGTTTATTACAGGGCTCCTGCTGCGTCTTTCGGACCAAAAGTTGTCATGTCAATTCTTGGAACGGATCCCAAAGACTCAATGAGATGCGTCGGTGATCACTTGTGTGAACGCCGATGCATGTTTTACATTGAAAGACATGTAAATCACACTGCTATTTATTAGATACGTGTTTGGCTCAGTTTAGGGTCCGACAGACGAATCCAAACACACATCTAAAAGCGTATGTTCACATGGACCCAACACACTGTGTGAACATAACCTTATAGTTACAGAGTACAAATGGGACCTGTGGAAGCCATGATTATATGCAGGACCAAACTATGTCCCATCTGCATATCCCACGATATTTCAGATGGTTTTTGTTTCCAATTTCTTACCTTACTCAACGCTATTGCTTCATAAAGCGCTGCCCATCATAAACCAAGTTGCGGTGGCAGTGCTACTTCTTATCAGTCCCTAGAGGACAGTCCCAAGTGAACTTCCTGACTTTATAGGGTAATGGGGGTCTTTCATGTGGGGGGATACTGGCTTTCTATAGTTAGTGATTGGATAGTGAACATCACCAGTGTGTCCGCTCACAACACTATAGAAGCAGAGGAGCTGCTCATAAGGCAATTCAAGGCAGAGAAGTTTGGGGATCAGGAGTTGAGTGTAATATCCATGTCTCATCTCCCCCCCTCTCCCCCCACATTTTTTTTTACCCTCTAATACCTAGAATTTCATGTGGTTGAGTAACCCACTTAAACAGAGAACATTACGCAACCTATAGAAATCAACACGTGCATTTTGAGCTGTTCTCATTACAGGCTCCCCACTCTGCTACTAGATCATGTAAAAAAAAATGCTTAGGCTTGTATGCTTTCAGTATACTTAGGGTCCTGTGTTTTGGTAACCCAAGAGTCCAATAACAATTAGGCTATGTTCACACGGCATAATTGCGGGGCGTAATTACGGTAATTTGTGTGTTCGGGAGCTCGCTTGGCACAAGCCCCTTCGGGGTGGGAGGGCCGGTGGCCTGCCAGCCCCATAGACATTCATTACTCACGGCGCGTATTCACCGCTAGTAATTGACATGTCACTTATCTCCCCCCGCGGCGTATTGTGCGAGCGGGGAGAGGAGGCATAATCCATAGTTCTCTATGAGAACTGTGGATTGCCATAATGACTGGGACGTATCTCGCCCCTTATTGAGCGCAGTACGACGCGAAATACAGGCCGAAATACCATTTTAACCAATGTGAACATAGCCTTAGGGATTTTCCTACTAAGTCATTATAGGATTATGTTCATAGCATTCAGGATTAGCAGCATTTACAGTTCAGGTGTTCGCCTCATGAAAGTTTAGTGTAGTTAGACTTTGTCTATAATGTTGGCCATTTACATTAGATTGTCAGCTCAACCTGCCAGTTTCGATCCTTCCCATTCTCCCCTATGACAGAGGCAACTGGAGGAAAGGAGTGTCCGGCTGTTGGATTTTAACGTGCCCGATTCTTCTTTTGTTTGGAAAAAGAACCGGCCACCAAAGGTTTCTGCCAGCGGCTTACTCTTCTCTTATTCCCTTCTCCCCATTATTCCCTTCCCCTCTTCACTAGCAGAGTCCAAAAAAGACCTGGCTGCCTTTCTAGAGTTTGATAATATGACAACAGGTTATAGTGACCGGGATTCTGGAGAAGGGTTGTTGATCCTGGGATTTATCCCAATTGCCAGATTGGACTCAGAAAAAGATTTTTCTCCCCAAAATGAGGACTGTTGGCTTCTACCTCATGGGGGAGAGGGTCGTTTATCTTCCTCTGGATCAACACTCTAGTACAGTAGGCTTTACTCTGTCTTCATTCAGCCTTACAAACTATGTAAAATTAGGAACACAAACACATTTGACCAAGCATGCAAGTGTATGGGAGGTTGTTGGGTTAGGTGGTGGCCAACAGCAACCTGCTTCCCAAAAAAAAGAAGCAATACTTTGTGGCACTCAACATCCCTTTGTGAAACTGATTCCAGCTTAGTACAGAGGTAAAAGAGAAGATGCACATGTGTAATGGCCAATGGTTTGTCTCAAAACTTTGTCAGATCCTCAGGAGATGCAAAGCGGCCATAGTACATAGGTAAAAGTAGAAGACACACAAGTGTAATGACCTATGGCTGTTTCACATCTCCGGAGGCCTTGAGAAGTGTCTAGAGCACAGGTGTCAAACTGCCGGCCCTCCAGCTGTTGGGAAACTACAACTCCCATCATGCATTTGTATAATCTATAACAGTGGGCATGATGGGAGTTGTAGTTTCCCAACAGCTGGAGGGCCGGCAGTTTGACACCCCTGGTCTAGAGACACCAAATGGCCGTAGTCCAGTACATGTGCGTCTTCTTTACCTGTGCACTAAGTTAGAATAAATTTCAAAAGGGGACGATGAGTGCACAAAGTATTGCTTCTCATATTTGGAATGACTTTGCATCTGTGACTGTTGATCGCTGAGCATCACCAGAAGGAAGCACAAGTGGTATGTACTTGGAAGCTTCGCATTCTGCACTGAGACACCATCCATTATTGAGAAATGCCGATTAATACTCTCCGTATCTAACGGAGCAACCTGAAGTGCACGGCTAACTTTTGGGACCTGTACAAGCAGAATTAATATTGGTATCAAAGTTTATAGACTTTTATGTCTTTGTAGAGCAATTTAGAAAATTAAAATGGGAAAACATTGGCAAATAGACTGAACTCAGTGCTCCCGGACCTTGTCCACCCGGACCAAGTTGGTTTTGTGCCGGGCAGAGAAGCCCGGGACAACACCCTGAAGACCCTGGATATAGTCCATAATGCCCAATCTCGGAAAACTCCCCTTATGGTCCTGTCCCTGGATGCCGAAAAGGCTTTTGACAGAATTTCCTGGCCAGCCCTGATTGCTACTCTTCGGCACCTAGGGATGGGACCAATCTTTATTTCGAAAATTCTGGCTCTATATCATGCCCCACGGCCTAGGCTGAAGATCAATGGAACCTTTCGGACCCATTTGTAATATCAAATGGGACGCGTCGGGATGTCCCTTATCTCCCTTCTGTACGTACTAGTCATGGAAAATCTACTCTCCGCAATACGTAACAACCCGGACATTACAGGAGTTAGTATTAAGGGAACCGAATATAAGTGCTCGGCATTTGCAGATGACCTCCTGGTGTATTTAACCAACCCAGTCACATCACTCCCGCCCCTTATGTCCACTCTTCACACATTCGCATTTGGTCCAATTTTAAATAAACGTCTCCAAGTCTGAGGCCTTAAGTATAGGCCTGCCTCCTTCTGCCCTTAGCCAGATTAAGTCAGATTACCCTTTCACGTGGCCATCTAAAGGACTGTCCTATCTAGGGATCATTATTCCAACTGCACTGTCGAATCTTTTCCCCCTTAATTTTGAATCTGCACTCAAACAAATCTCTCAGGACCTCACCTCGTGGACTAAGCAGTATTTTTCTTGGTTTGGCAAGGTCAACATCTTGAAGATGGCGATTCTGCCCCGTATACTTTATTTGTTGCAGACGATACCAGTTCATATTCCGAACTCTTTCTGGCGATGCGTGCAACGCCTATTTACATCCTTTGTCTGGCCTTCTACCCGCCCCAGACTCTCCTACACTGTAATGACCAGACATAAGACTCTGGGTGGGCTGGGGCTACCGGACTGCAGGAAATACTTTTTAGCCTCGGCATACGCGCGGCTACTGGATATGGTGTGTCGGGATGACAAAAAGATTTGGACGCGCATAGCACGTGATATATCTCCCCTATCTCTTGCATTGCTCCCCTGGGTCTGGACCTCTGCGCTAGGGAACCAATGTCATTTCTCCTACACAGTCAAACATACCTTGGCTTCCGTTTGCTCACACAAAACATACCAAACTTAAATTGATAGGCTCGGACCCCTCTTGCCACTATCGGACAACCCCGCATTCATACCGGGAGTGGGCTCGCTTCCTTTCCTCGGGAGCTCTAAGCTAATCCCTTTGCGCCTTACACAGGTGATGGCAGGGGGTCAGCTACTCCCACTCTCAGGGCTGCCAATTGGATCTACTGCTCAAGCCTCTTCTGCTTTTCAATATGTCCAATTGAAGCACTTCTTATTCTCCTTAGGCAACACCTTTGATAGCCAAAGACCCCTCACCAAGTTTGAACAACTGTGTCTACAGCATTCACCTCCACGGCACTCTATCTCCATAATCTATCAGGAATTCATTCCCATCCCTCCTCCCCCACACCCGCTCCTTCCCACCAACCCATCCCACCCACCTCTTTCCGTTGTGTATGCTTGAGAAGTATGAGAGTTGTCTTGTTATGTCTTGTTGATTTGTTTGGTGGCCACCACAAAGGTTTTTACTTTGGAACTCACCTGGACCGATAAAGTCCGTTTACTGCAGAGGCCACAAAATGGTACTTTCTTTATCAGAATTATGTGTCATGTATCCATTAGTTACTCTGATTGCTTTCTTTTATTGTGTTCGATGTTAACATTGCTATGTTCATTATTATGCTGCCCTCTATCAGCTTCTTTCGTGGACATTGGACTTTACATAGTGCCTTATGTTGCCTTTCTTTTTTATGACCAGTTGTCGCGTTCTTACTGACACCTATGTTAGAATTTTATCTTTATGTTCAGTTTATGGCTGTATCCATGATTATTACCGAACTGTCTGTGTACTGGATCGACATGTATTGCAATAAACATTCTTGAATCGCAAAAGAAAATTAAAATGGGACCATTGGAATTACATAGAGCCCCTGTACAAGGGAGAGAATGCTGATGGCTCCCTTTAATGCAAATATTTACTACATACCTATTGGGGAAAGCCCATGTTTCAAATATACTAAGGGCTTGTTCACATGGAGTTTTGACTCCGTATTACAACCGCTTTGTAGATCCATCTTGGGGACCGACAGAGCGGACCCCAAGACGGATCTAAACAATTAGCAGTGACTTTATCACTGCTGCTATGACGAACACGCAGCGGCGTTCAGATGAGGGATCGCCGCTGCGTGTTTCAAAAGCGCAGCTCAGCTCCGTCTGGAAAAGAATTGGTGTCAATTCTTTTCCAGACGGAGCTGAGCTGCGCTTTTGAAACACACAGCGGGATCCCTCATCTGAACCGCGCTCCGTGTTCGTCATAGCGAGCAGTGATAAAGTCACTGCTAATTGTTTAGGTCTGTCTTGGGGTCCGCTCTGTCGGTCCCCAAGACGGATCTACAAAGCAGGTAATACGGAGTCAAAACTTCGTGTGAACAAGCCCTAAGGGTGCGTTTACACGGCAAAGGATAAGAACAGCGCTGTTTTGACTTCAGCAGAACCATTCATTATAACCGGTTTTTGGACTGTTTTTGACACAAAAAACGGTTGGTTTTTCGGCACTTTTGGTTTTTTGAACTGTTTGTCCTGGTTTTCCCAGCGGTTTTTGGACTGTTTTTTCAATCAGAAAAGTGTACTGTGTGCAAAAGTATTCCTGATTGGTGCAAGAAACAATGTGATTTTTATTTATTTTTTTTAATCTCCACAATTTAACAATGATGCACAAATGCCAACTTTTTCACTTTAAGCACATTGAGGCTAAAAAGAGGACTTATAGACTCATTCACAGTGAATTGCTTTGCAGGACCTTCCTGTGTTAAAAAAGGGCAAAAGGACTTGTAAAAACACTGCCACTATAAGTGGGATCATTCCTCACTTTTTTTTGCAAAAACTGTGCCAAAAACCGCCCACTCCCTTTCTGAGCGGTTTACATAGACTCCAATGTTAATTTTCAGTCTGGAAACCGGTTGGAAGAATGAACATGTTCTATGTGTTTCGGAACCACCGACGGTGTGAAAAACCGCCCAGCGGAAAAACTTCAGTGGGGACTGCTGAACGGTTTTTCTATTGAAGTCTATGGGGGAGCGTTGCTTGTTTTCAGACGGCTTCTATAACCGCAAACCGTCTGAAAAACCGACCAAAAACCTGTGCCGTGGGGACGAGCCCTAATGCTTTTAATTGAACTTATAATGACTCCCAGATGGGAGGCAGCTTTCCAAAGCCTTCCATGGGCACTGGGACTTCTAGTCCTCGACACTCCCTCTTTTAGTATTCTCAGTCCCTGATTTTCCATCCCACCGCCCCATTGTTGCTATGCCGCACACACTCCCATACAATTCTGTTTTTCTGCATTGTGAGGGTAGTTAAAGCTTTACCGTCATGGTTCGTCTTAATTGCTTTATTAGCAAACAGCCCTGTCTAGCGGAGAGCACACGGTGATCTAGCAGATCATTTTCTATGCAGTTTTATTCTTTACCTCTCAACAGTTGTCATGTGCACGCTCGAAATTCTTTTACTGCGAAAAAAAACCCCCTTCAAAATTAATGTTAGCAAAAGGCTCAGCAGCTGAGCGGAACAGTGCAAATTGCTTTTTGACTGGGTTCCTAGTTGTACTGCTGGTTTAATTGATATTTAAAGAGAAGATATTTACTCAAGTGCTGAAAGGGTAAAAACTGGCTCGGGGAAGGTGTGGTAACAGGGTGAAATACTGCAAGCACCATCTACTATCGCTAATGTGTATCCCTTAATGATAGCACTCCTTTGTCACACTTATTCATGTTCATGCTTTCACAATGATACTATGGTGAACGTTCCTAATGGCGCCTTCTTCACACCGTCGAGTTTCCTGTTTCCAGTCCTAATTTATACCCTGTTAGTTGAATGCCTCTTTTCATAGCGTGCTATGTTTGGGAGTCTGAGCAGTCTTCTCGTTCCAGGCCCGAGATGGTGGTCGGTTGGTACCACAGTCACCCCGGCTTTGGTTGCTGGCTCTCCGGAGTCGATATCAACACGCAGCAGAGCTTCGAAGCCTTATCCGAAAGAGCCGTGGCAGTGGTGGTCGATCCCATTCAGAGTGTAAAAGGAAAGGTAACGTACAAGCTGTCTATTTACCAGCCCGGTCATGTAAATCAGTCTATGGTCGGGGATTTTTTTTTTTTTTTGTACTTTTCTTGCTTTAATTTTTTTTCACGCTTCGATGTATAATGAATGCCTTGCCTTACTCCCTTGAGCCTTGTTTGTCCGTGCTCGAGGAGGCTCGTGCAGCGTAAATGAGCCGTCTCCTACTCCCTTTTGGTTAATCGGTCGATGATGACATGTCGCTTTTTTTTGGGGGGGGGGGGGACGAGCACATGTATCGTTAGAGAGCGGTTAAGGATTACCGGGTCCTTTCCCAATCGCATCGGGCTGTAGAGTCCCTCCCCCCAGACTACAGACCAGCACCACGCTTCCACTATGAAGGCTCCGGTATACAATTAAAGTTTCCCCTAAAGACCACGTCCCAAGCACCTCACTTTGTTTCTCTGTCAAGGAACCGACGAATGACTTCAATGCATCTATTGCCTCTGAAAAGAAATGAACTTGCAGAGCCTATTGGGTTGGAGTTGTCCTTTGTTTAAATGTCTTTTGTTCTTGTTTGGTTTCTTTCTTTCTTTTTTTTTTATTTCGATTCAGCCCCATATGCCGTTTTCCTATTTCCTGCCTCGTGACAGCAGGGTGCAGGTCTATTATCACCTTCACAGAGCTGTCTGAAAATGTGAGAGGCAATTCGATTTTGCTCAGCCACAGGGAGAGTGGATTAGAAAAACTCAGAGGCTCCCGAAATTGGCTTGAATGGTTTACTGCTTTAAAATACTGCTGAGGTGTCTTGTTGGAACATGTCACTTCCATTGTAATGTAAAATAATAGATATGATAAAATGATCGCAATGCATTATTAGAGAAGTTTGCCTTCCTCGTACCATAACCCATCATTATGTAGCTCGCTAAACATCGCCGCCACCCGTGCAAGCACCAACGCTTTTCTGTTTTGGGGGAAAAGGTAAATGATACGTGGAGGCTTTTCATTGACCTATTTCACCGGGGGGGGGAAAGAAAAACATTTATATCACAAGTTGACTTAAGTTTTAATTGCTGTGAATGTACTAAATAACCCAGGAAATAATTGCTTTTATTGGGGGGGAGCAATGGTTGGACCCCTAATTAACTAATATACTAATTGGTTCACGAAGGCTTAATTAGCAGACATAATGTTATGCTGTCTGGGGTAATTTAGAACTGCTAATATTTAAGAAGAGATGGACTGGTAAATTCGCTCAGGGTTTCATACACATTGGGAATAGAAAAGAAAATAGGAGAAGTGTAATATATTATTAACGTTATATTTGGATAATTACCTTGAGAATCGCCGCCGGCTTCAGCAACCTATGTCTTCTCTGAGACACACAACAGGCCATAGCATCTTCTGACCTAAGATTTGAGAAGGACAGATATGGAACATGAGGCTTTAGGCAGGACTGGTACTAAGCCTTTTACTAAGGGGCCAAAACATGAGTTCTGACTCTAAGGCCGTGTTCACACGGCTTATTCCCGACGGATTTGTGAGCCGTATTGAGCGCACAAATCCGCCGTGAATAAGGGACGGGGGCGGGGCCGGAGCGCGGCAGGGGCGCTGCTCCCCGGCCCCATAGACAATGCATTATCTACGGCGCGTACGCGGCGTAAATAATGTGCATGTCACTTTCTCCCCCCGCGGCGGATTCGCCGAGCGGGGAGGAGCGACTGAATCCACAGTTCTCTATGAGAGCAGTGGATTACGTAATTGCTGCCGTCGATTGGCGCCGTACTGCAGCGCAAAATCCGGCGCGCAGTACGGCGCCAATCCGCGGCAGAATAAGCCGTGTGAACGAGGCCTAAGGCTTATTCTGGGACTGATTGCAGCCGTACTGCGCACCGTATTTGCGCTGCAGTACGGCTCCAATCCGTCCCAGTCATTACGGTAATCCACAGTTCTCATAGAGAACTGTGGATTCAGTCGCTCCTCCCCGCTCGGCGAATCCGCCGGGGGGAGAAAGTGACATGCACATTATTTACGCCGCGTACGCGCCGTAAATAATGCAATGTCTATGGGGCCGGCGAGCAGCTCCCCCGCCCCCGTCCCGCCCCATAGTCAAGCCGTAACTGTGGGCGAAATACGGCCCGCAATTACGGCTTGAATAAGCCGTGTGAAAATTGCCTAAGGGTGCTTTCACGCAGTGCGTTTTTTAATGTGTTTTTTGTGAAGCATTAATTGCGGTGCCTTCCTGCACAGAAAACGCATCAAAAACGCACCATGTGAGGGCTCCCTAAGTCCTAGCTGCACGGATCAGCTGTGGAGCATTTGCGTGGGGAGTAGTTTTGATATTTATTTATTTTTTTGGTCGGGTGGGGGGGGGTTATATTCTTCTTATTCTATCTTTTTGTAATGTATTGCTATGTTTCATTGGAACCTAGGAGGGCTTATAAAGCTTGGAGTATAAAAAAGAAACCTGTTGTGCAGCGTATGCTCTAAAAGCGCATGGTGTAAGCTTAGCCTTACAGGACATATTACTCCTGTTTAGGCTGAATAATAGTGTGATATTGTATCGGGAAGCATTTATCCCAGGGGTGTCAAACTCGTTTTCACCGGGGGCCGCATCAGCCTCACGGCATACCTTAAAGGGCCGACATAATTTTAGAACTACTATAAAGCCCCCTGTAGATGACAGTTATATCTGCCCATGTAGGTAGATAGGTATTTTCGCCCCCTGTAGCCAGATAGTAATATGCCCTCTGCAGCCAGGTAATATGCCCCATATAGAAAGGGAGATGCCCCACATAACCCCCGGTAGCCAGGGAGATGCCCCATATAGTCCGCCAGTAGCCAGGCAGATGCCCCATATAGTCCGCCAGTAGCCAGGCAGATGCCCCATAGTCCCCCAGTAGCCAGGCAGATGCCCCATAGTCCCCAGTAGCCAGGCAGATGCCCCAGTAGCCCCCCAGTAGCCAGGCAGGTGCCCCAGTAGCCCCCTCAGTAGCCAGGCAGGTGCCCCAGTAGCCCCCCAGTAGCCAGGCAGATGCCCCACTAGCCCCCCAGTAGCCAGGCAGATGCCCCACTAGCCCCCCCAGTAGCCAGGCAGATGCCCCACTAGCCCCTCAGTAGCCAGGCAGATGCCCCAGTAGCCAGGCAGATGCCCAGTAGCCCCCTCAGTAGCCAGGCAGATGCCCAGTAGCCCCCTCAGTAGCCAGGCAGATGCCCCAGTAGCCCCCTCAGTAGCCAGGCAGATGCCCCAGTAGCCCCCTCAGTAGCCAGGCAGATGCCCCATAGCCCCCTCAGTAGCCAGGCAGATGCCCCAGTAGCCCCCTCAGTAGCCAGGCAGATGCCCCAGTAGCCCCCTCAGTAGCCAGGCAGATGCCCCAGTAGCCAGGCAGATGCCCCAGTAGTCCCCTCAGTAGCCAGGCAGATGCCCCAGTAGTCCCCTCAGTAGCCAGGCAGATGCCCCAGTAGGCCCCTCAGTAGCCAGGCAGATGCCCCAGTAGCCCCCTCAGTAGCCAGGCAGGTGCCCCAGGAGCCCCCTCAGTAGCCAGGCAGATGCCCCCTAATGATTATAAAATTAAAAAACCGCTACTTACCTCATGTCCGTGCAGCGCGGTCCGGTTCGGGAGCTGTGTATGGTGTAAGCAGCGTGACGTCACGCCGCTTACGCCCGCACGCAGCTCCCAGGGACCTCCTGGCCCGCCCGAGGCCGCCCGCGAGCACACCCAGCCCCACCGGGGGCGTCAGCAACGCGGCGCGTCACCCCCTCCGTCGCCCTATCTACTGCCCTCACCGAGCGTTCTACATACAAGGGGAGAAGGTGGCAGGGAAACGATCCCTCCTGCCTTCTCCCTGTACTAGCTGACTGACTCCGCACGCCTGTGGTAAAACAGCTGTGCGGAGTCAGGGAGATCGCGGGCCTTGTGTTTGACACCTGTGATTTATCCTCGCCGCCTACAGATTCGTAGGGGTCTGTGCATAAAGTCGTCACTGTTTTTCAGTACAAAGCCTCTGTGGATATATAGTAAGATTTTATGTAGTTAATGACCTGGTCTTACGGACACACTCTGAAATCTAGGAGAGGGATTTGGTGATAAAGGTAAGCGGTCAAGGCCCCAAGCAGTGTAAAGCCTGTAAAACAAAGGATTGTTGTTAAAGGGGTTGTCTCACTACCTCAATTAATCTTCCCTAAGTCCAGTTTTTTTCAGTTTCATTTTTGAATTCAGGATCGTGTTTACTGGCTACTACTGGCCTGCAGTGAGGAGCTGCTGAGGACACCAAGTCTGTAGCTATAGCAACCAGTGCTGGTAGCCTATCAGGAGAGATCAAACAGGTCTGTATCTATAGCTACCAGCGCTGGCAGCCTATCAGGAGAGATCAAACAGGTCTGTCGCTATAGCAACCAGCGCTGGCAGCCTATCAGGAGAGATCAAATAGGTCTGTCGCTATAGCAATTTGAGGAGCTGATGCAGCCCATACAAGAGGGGATATCTAGGAATAGGTAGGACACTGTTAATGGACACATATTGCAAAGTGACTTGTTTTTGCAAGATCTTTAACATAAAAAGCAGCAATCCTTATAGTGAGGCAACCCCTAAAAGTAAGACCGTAGAAACGCTTGCAGATGTGTTGTCCCCAGCCAGTGGATCGGGGGCCACATGTGGCTCACAGCCCCATGCTACTAGCTTTGCAATAGGAGTCGTGGGTTATGACTTCATGCTTTGGTATTTTTACATTTTTGCCGACATGTCTTATTCACTAGACCCTGCCAATAAAGATGGTGTAATAATTACGATAGTATTTCAGCACGCAGATATTTTTAATGTCATGACTTCTTGTTTATCTGCATCTATTATAGATGTCGTCCTTGTTTATAAAAAAAAAAAGTTTGTTTGTGACCATCACCCAAAGGTGAATATGGCTACAAGGTGTAGTAGGTTGTGGACCCGGTAGGTAGACATATGGCAAATGTCTAACATAATATCTCAAATACAATATCATATAATAGATGTTGGCGACATTTCTTTAGGTAAAATGTTTTGTTTTTTCGTTCTATATGCGGTGACGTGCAATCATTTTGCTGCTTTGCACCGTATTTTTTTGTGCCCCATATTTAAGCATTTTCTCAGCAGCATTGAAGGGGTTAACCCTGACTGCCACTTATAGGTATTTCCAAGTTGTTTAGTAAATAGAGCTCTAGCAATGAATCCTCCAAGGAAACGGTGAGAAAATGCACATACTCCAAGGAATCTGTTTTCTGCAGCCAAAATTGACATTGTATAAATAATTTGAGTGCGTCTCATTTTTGAGCACACAATCACATCATTTCCCAGATATTCCTTTGGCATGAGTCAGTTTCAGTTGTTTGTGCTTTCCAGCGAAAATGGCATAAAAAGTCTGATTTCTCTGAATTTTTTATGTCGAGGGGCTTACGGCGGACGGGGGATGAGGTTTTTCACTTGTGGCCGCCTGACAGTGCACGGCAGCAGAAGTAACGTATCCAGAGCTGCGCTCGCAGGGTCACATGTCCACCATAAATGTTTCAGTATCCTGCACGTTTCGCAAGGAGCTGATAGCTGATCTGTAGCAGGTGATAAAAGATGTTTAGATGGGACATTAGTTGTTGGGGTTTTTTTTTTTTCCTTCTTATTCCACACCTGGCATATCAACAATGCTTGTGTGATCACAGAATACATTACAATAACATGGTTGACTTCAAATCACATCTGTGCACGCAGGTTCCTTAAAGTGGCGCCTCAAATCCAGCTTTGATATCCTTGCTAAAAGGAACTGGAAGTTCTACTAATGGTGCTATGAAATAGATGCAGTATGCGCATAATACATTGAAGAGCCTGGTACAGCCATAGGGTGTGTAAGACTTCTGTATTGTGAGCTGTAGCTTTATTAACAGCCTCTATATTAAATATGATTAGGTAAAAACTCCCCAAGAACTTCCATCTTCTTATGAATTTTACTTTTTTTTTTTTTTTTTTTTTAAATACAAGTGGGGGCCATTAGCTTGTCATGTTCTATCTATGCACGGGGCTCTCGAGTTTTTAAGCCAAATCAAGTTAGAAGAAACTCTAGATTAATAGAACAAAAAATATATTTAAAAATATAATATTTAAATTTTCAAACGTTAGTAAATTCTTATGTCCATAAGTATGCAACCAGCAATGCATTTAATAAACCTTTTTATATTAAACCTAGGGTTGGCGTCAGTACAATTCTCCCAAATTTGACCACACACAAAGCGAACTCCAACTCCACAGCCCTGGTTCTGTAGACTTAAAAAGATAGTTAAGTATAAAAATAAATGGGGGAAAAAAAAATAATAATAATAATAAATATATATATGTGTGTATATATATATATATATATATATATTATATATATTATATATATATATATTATATATATATATTATATATATATTATATTAAATGTATGTATGAAATGTATGTATGAATATTGGGATATGTGTGTATATGTGTATATATATATATATAAAATGTATGTATGAATATTGGGATATGTGTGTATATGTATATATATATATAAAATGTATGTATGAATATTGGGATGTGTGTTGTATATATATATATATATATATATTAATATATATATATAAAAATGTATGTATGAATATTGGGATATGGTATGTGTGTGTTATATATATATCTATATATGATATATAATTATATTATAATATATATATATATATATATATTCTATATAATATAATATGTGTATATATATATAAAATGTATGTGTGTATATATATAAAATGTATGTATGTATATTGGGATATGTGTGTATGTATGTATATTGGGTTGTGTATCTATGTATATATGTGTGTGTGTGTGTGTGTATATGTATGTGTATAATATATATATATATATATATATATATATATATAATGTGTGTGTGTATATAAGTTATATATATCTCACGACAAGTTAGGAATATTTGCCTTTTGATTGAAATTTGAAGGTGAACATAACATTTCTTTCTTTTTTTTTTTCATATATATAAATGAGACCAACGCTAAACAGTTCAATGTTTCAGTACTTTTTGCACAATTTGCTGATCGCTAATAAGGTGCTAAGTGGCAAAATTCACAATAGTGGTTTGATCCTTGAATCGCCCAATAAATTTAGGGGGTCAATTTGAATTGGGATTTAAATAGTCCAACTTATTATGCGCTTTACATTTTGACATCATGAAACAAAGACAACACCTTACAATTGATCAGCAGTACTTTACCACTGCAAGGCCTCAAGCAGGATGCTCTCAGATGGAAGTGACCAAAGAGCTTAGAGTGTCACAGAGTCATTTGGCTCCATCACACACTGTTGACCGCTTCATTGTAACCAATGTCCTGGGGAACTGGATAATTAATGCCGCACAACTCCAGGCACGTTTAAGGAAGGTGAGAGACAACCATGTGTCACGTCAGACCATTTGTAATAGTTTACATTAGCGTGTTCTGCGTGCTAGATGACCAGCAAGAGCAACTGACCACACCACCAGGCACAGGCATGATTATCTTGCATGGGCCAGGGAGCATCTACACTGGATGTTGAGTGATGAAAGTTGATTCACTCTGAACAGAAATGATGGCGCCAACGATGCTGGAGACCACAAGGAGAGCGCTCTGCATCAGCCACTGTTGGTGGTGTTAGTGTGGGCAGGTGTCAATACAGAAATGTCCTACACATTGTGAATGGTTCAGTGACACCTCTAATTCTAGAATAACATTAATCCAGTCATTGTGCCTCTGCATGAACAACACAGGGCTAATTTCATCTTCATGGACGACAATGCTCCAGCTCATCGAGGTCACATCTTTGGGCTCTTGGCGGCTGGGGTATCTCAATTGTAGTGGCTGCACTTTCTTCAGACCTGAACCCCCTAGAAAACCTGTGGGATCAGCTGAGTCACCATGTAGAAGCTCGTAACTCTGTACCCCTGAATCTCAATGACTTGAGGGGCGCCCTTCAAGAAGAGTGGGATGCCTCAGCAGTCAATAGAACTCGACTTGTGGACAGCATGAGACATGACCCGTTATGAGACACATTTTTTGATGGTGTATACCCTCCACTGGGGTTGGCTTTTGTTTCATTAAATAGTTTGAGATGAGAAAATCAACATTGCCTACTACAACTTTAGTGGCTATGCTCTTAAAGTCTACGGGCATGCAAAGCCATCAGATTTTCAGTGGTTTTAGAATCCTATAACCGCTGAAAATACGATTAGTTTTCATGCTTTGTAGATGTAGCCGAAAACTGTTTTTACAGGGTTTTGAGGTCTTTATCGGTGCTCAGCGCTCCAAACAATAAAGGTATTTAAAAACAAAATGAATTGTTACAGAATTTTGTATTACACATTCAGGAGATTCAAATTCACTTTAAGCATTGTTTCCAAAGGTTATTGCGTGTTTATAAATTCCAGGAATTTATATGTTACCTATTCAATGGTTTACATTCACTTTAAACATTTGCTTCCAAAGTTTATGGCATATTAATAAATTCCTGTATGCAATTTGCTCCTTTACTCCCCCTAGTGGTGGCTGCATGCAGCAAGAATGCTGTCATTTACATCTGTTAATGCACAGCAGCTCTCCAACCAGTATAAAGATGTTTTTTTTAAAATTCCCCAGGCAGTCGTGGCATGATGCAATTGTGTCTACCAGTGCTGCAGAATTCTCTAATAATTATTAGGTGTGAAGTGATCAACGTGCTGTCTTCATAGACTTGCTGTATCATGATTAACTAGAGGGGCTGAGATGTTCTGTAACGTTTCATTGTTTGGTGGCCACCAAACCTGCAACACAACCTCTTCTGCAAGCACATCCTTTGACTCCAGGTCACCGAAATGCAAATAGATGTTCATTGCAGTAGGTTAATTTTAATTGCAAGTAATGGTTTTCCCTGCTTATGACCAAGAAACCTCTCCTCCTATTACTATATGGTTGATGCATTGTTTAAACACATTTCCATTAAATCGTGCTCGCCGCTGTATAGTGCTGGGGTCTTGCACCACTTCTTATCAACACAAGAAGTGTTAATTTGTCCCCTAGACAACAGTTCGCGATGTGTCCTTTGGAATCCTAGCAGGCGTGCGGTTTGCTCTTCTCACCACATTTTGTCCCATTTACTAGTGTTATTGGGGTTTTTCGCATACGGATAGTTTGGGTTTATCCTCGTAGCGTTTGTGTCACATTCTTTTGGTCTTGTGAGAAGTGATAAATTACTTGGCCTTATTTGCTGCCGGTGTTATTCTGTAGCCTTGTGACTTGTCCCTATTACTACTAAGCTGGTGTTATGTCTCTGGGTGCTTCAGGAAGGGCTCTTTTGCAGTCCTGGATGTTCTTTTCTTTAGTGGTTTTTTTTTTTTTTAGATTTTTTTATTTTTTTTTAGGTTATTGTTTCATTGTTCTGAAGGCATCAGCTAAGGATTTACATAGCAAAGTTCTATCTTTAGTCTGCAGTAGAGCAGAGGAATTTTTTGCAGTAAAGGGACTGCTGTGGTTGTGACGAAAATGTTATTGCCTGGGCTGTCATTTCCGCATCGGTGTCTTCATGGTCTGGTTATTGGCTGCGTTTTGTTATCATGTGACCGGCATTGAGACTTTATCAAGCTGGAAGTCCCTTTCTATATTCATTCTTATTAGGACATACTAGTGCATCTCAAAAAATTAGAATATGATTGAAAAGTAAAGGAGTTCTCCAGGATTATGTTTTTATTTGTTATAGGGCTCACAAACGTATTATGTAATAGTATTGAGTCTATACAATATATGGGGTTCTCGATCTGACTTAAATTAGTGATCTTAATTTTCTTCTAGTGATATTCATATTTTTTGAGATGCACTAGTATATTCAAGTGTCACTGGAATGAATATGGCCGGTGACTTTCAGTCCACATATAACACATCATTTCAGCGAATCTGAATCGGCTCCGCTGGCGAGCCCCAAAGAATCGGCTCCGCTGGCGAGCCCCAAAGAATCGGCTCCGCTGGCGAGCCCCAATGAATCGACTCCTCTGGCGGGCCCCAAAGAATCGGCTCCGCTGGCGAGCCCCAAAGAATCGGCTCCGCTGGCGGGCTCCTAGAATCGACTCCTCTGGCGAGCCCCAAAGAATCGCCTCCCCTGGCGGGCCCCAATGAATCGACTCCACTGGCGGGCCCCAATGAATCGACTCCTCTGGCGGGCCCCAATGAATCGGCTCCACTGGCGCGCCCCAATGAATCGGCTCCACTGGCGCGCCCCAAGATCGGCTCCTGGCGGGCCCCAAAAGAATGGCTCCCGGGCCCGGGGGCCCCAAAGAATCGGCTCCCTGGGGGCGCCCCAAGGAATCGGTCCCTGGCGGGCCCCAATGAATCGGTTCCCTGGCGGCCCCAAAAGATCGGCTCCCGGGCCCGGGGGCCCAAAATGAATCGGCTCCGCTGGCGGGCCCCAAAGAATCGGCTCCGCTGGCGGGCCCCAAAGAATCGGCTCCGCTGGCGGGCCCCAAAGAATCGGCTCCGCGGGCGGGCCCCAAAGAATCGACTCCGCTGGCGGGCCCCAATGAATCAAACTCCCTGGCGGGCCCATGAATGGGACTCCCTGGCGCGCCCAAATGAATCGACTCCCTGGCGCTCCCCAATGAATCGCCTCCACTGGCGTGCCCCAATGAATCGCCTCCTCTGGCGCGCCCCAATGAATCGGCTCCACTGGCGCGCCCCAATGAATCGGCTCCACTGGCGCGCCCCAATGAATCGGCTCCACTGGCGCGCCCCTATGAATCGACTCCACTGGCGCGCCCCAAATGAATCACTCCCTGGGGGCCCCATGAATACTCCCTGGCGGGCCCCATGAATCATCCACTGGCGGCCCAATGAATCGCACTCCACTGGCGCCCCCCAAATGAACCCACCCCCTTTGGGGGCCCACGGTCCCCCTCCACTGGCGCCCGGAATGATGGGCTCCCTTTGGGGGGCATGAATGCCCCCTTTGGCCCGGCCCTGATGCTCATGGGCGCCAAAAAAATCCGTCTCCACTGGGCCCCTATAAAATCGATTCCCGGCCGCCCCATTTGGGGAACGATTACATGGGTAGTTTTTTTTTTCTTCATTTCAATCCAAGCCTAGATTTTTAACGAATGCATAAAGTAGTTTGGGGCAGTCTTCTCCACCATACCACGCTACTATATGCATCTGTACAGCATTCACTTGACAGGTAGTGACACAACTATATTTTGGATATTTTTACACCTTCTGAATAAAATATACTCTTTCATATCCTTAGTGAACAGTGGTGTTCTGTGTACAAGACATTTCACAAGTAGGTGCTGAACTATTTTAGGATGGTCCTATAACTTTGCATTAAATAAAGTGGTCTGTAACCGGTTTTATAGGGAACGTGTCATCAAAAAATGACTTATTGTTTAACTCCCATTTTTATGTTAAACACATTTTTTAGGAATTTTTGGTTATGCTTTTTTATAATTTTCCGTATCACTTTCAGTATTTTTTTTTAAAATAATTCTTAAGTCCTGCAGTTTTCACTTTGGCCACTAGGCCTAATAATCGTCTGACACTTCCTGTTCTGTTTAGAGAGCTTTTCAGCAGTGTGCTCATTATCAGTAAAAGCAGAAAGGAGACACCATTGTGTACAGAGAACACAGAATCCACCAGTCACAAGAGGACATGTCACAGCTCCCCCTCTCCCCTCCCTTCACAGTGAAAACTCTCCTATACAAGTCTTGGGACAGAATCTTTTTCTTAAGAATCCTATGGGCATGAAGCTGCTGTAAAGTATCTCTCTGACTGCTGTTAAAGCAGTGCAAGCAAGACGGCCGAATCGAGAAATCTACAATCAGGAAATAAAAATGGCGAGAGTAAAAGAATATGGATCAGGGGCTTGATTTAATAAGTAAAAAAAAATAATTGGCAACAGATTCCCTTTAAAGCCTATAAAACCTCTTTAATGCTTCAGAACCTATGTGAGTTTGGTTATTTAGATCTTAATTATAATTGTGTTTCATTTTATCTTTTGCCTATAGATCTTAAGGTGGGTGGTTCCATTGTTCTTAGCAGAAGCTTTGAAAACCACTGGGTATCACCTCATGGGTTTGGTTGGCTATTAAATCATCAAAACCGAAACGGTGCCAAAGGTGTGGCAGGTTTCCATTCACCGTAGAAATTGAAGTAGAGGGTTATTCGAGCCAAATAGTCAATTTGTGGGGGCTCCAGTATTATATTTAATGTATTACTGATGTTAATTAGTCCGTTATGTTTATAAGAAACCTATCAGAGTAGCTGTGTGCAGAAAATATTAAGAAATTGTAAAAAATGGAAGCCTCTTTAGCCTTTTTATGATATATATGAGCACATGTCCTCTGCACTTCAAAGCGGATGCCAAAAACAATTGTTTAGTATTTTATTTATTTTCTTTTAGTGCAAGTGAAATTTGGATTGTTTAGAAATATTTTGGCACAATTTTTTTTTTTTTTATAAAAATATTGTGTATGCTGTTAATTCTTGGGTCAGTCACCTGCCATCTTGCTATAGGATAAATAGGATTTCGGTCCCTCTTTTTTTTTTTTTTTTTATATCATTTTTTTTTCCAAGCCATAATGATGCCACCAAGAGAACACAGATGTACAAAAAAGATGTAGCTTCTATTTTCCTATCGACAGCTTCCAAATATTTAGTATTTAATTCCAAGAGTTGCAATTAGTACAGCAAACCATGGTACTCCAAGCACACATCCCACCAGCTAATTATGTTAGCGAGGTCAGAGAAAATACATATTTTCAGAAAAATAAAAGGGCTGTATTAATGCGCTTGTCTCCTAACTTGGCTGTTAGATCACAGTTTGTTGATCTGGAGTATAATGTGTACAATTCACAAATTTGTCTGATAACGGGAATTGGTGAGCGCGCGATTGTGTTTATTTTACTAACCAGTATATTCACAGCAATCACTTCCAAATATCTCCGCAGTAAAGATGTGTTAATTACAAAACAGACAAGGTCTTCTATTATATTAAATCTACTAACAAGAAGACAGCAGGAATCACACATTTAAATAGCATCATCAACCCTTCTTTTAGTGCAGTGTTTTGATCCGTGAGTTATGCGTAGACCAAAGGTGCTATTAAAGACTGAGCGCATAAAACCGGCAGCGTTATGTGAACAAAATGCATTCAACAAGCAAACAGACCTTTAGCCGTAATTTTAACAAGCCGATGGAATTATAAACCATCCTGTTCTGCCGATTTCATGCGGTGCTAATAACTGGAGGTTTCCCCAAAGCTAGGACGGGTGCTAATGGCTTTGTTATAAATTGTCTTTTCTAACAATGACCCTAAAAGTCTCTAAGCACATAGCAAAAGAACCTGAAGATCACATTTCATAGAGGGCTGATAGGTAGAAAGTTACCTCGGTTCTTCGATGAGCTGGAGCTTCTTTTTTTCATTTCTAGAAGGTTAAACTGTCATCCTGTTTCTTGCATATGGAAGGGCTTTTTAGCTCTTAAAAATAAATTTATTTTAATTTTATACTCTTTTTGGGGGGGATTTCTTTTTTTTTTTTTTTTTTTTTTTTTAAATGCATTTATTTAGCAATTTCTGAAAAGGATTTTTTGTCGTAGGTTTTTAGTAAAATGTTTTAATTGTTTGTCTTCTACATCATCGCTGTTTATGTACAGCAAGTGGCAGAAACATTTTCAGTGGAAACAGTCAGATTTTATTACGGGTTTTCCTCTCCGCAACTTCTGCCTTAGATCATTTAAAGGGGTTTTGCCAACTAAAATAAAAATTATTGGGAAGCTTGCAAATTAAATAATAAACATTTTCACCCTTCACATTATTAAAAAATTTTGACTGTTTTTTTTTTTTAGGCTCCTTTTGTGACCATTGTTTACAGCTCGTTCCGGGGATACGACCAGGGCGAGAGCTCTTCAGTTCTTTGGTCGCACAGCTCAGACAAACCCCTCCTCTAGGGGCTACTGAGTGTTCAAACACCAGGTGCTGCACCCTATTCCATCCTCTTTTTTCCTTAGTAATTAGTCAAATAGTGCAAATAAATAAATAAAGAAACCCAATGAGGTCTGTGCATTATAAAGAGAAAAAAAACCCGTTTTGGTTCCTGAGGGGTTTGATCCGAGGGCAGTCAAAAACAGCAAAGTACTTCACCCCAACAATCCACCTCAGTGGGTTTGTCAGCACCATTCACCCAGAGTCAGGGCGTTGGTCCAAGTAGTACTAAATCAAACAGATGGATGCACGAAACCACCAATGGAAGTATAATAAAACTTAAGTCCTTTTATTTAGGGTAAATATAAAACTTACAAGCATGTTTGCACATGGGAATGCTTGTAAGTTTTATATTTACCCTTAAATAAAGGACTTAAGTTTTATTATACTTCCATTGGTGGTTTTCGCTGCATCCATCGTGTTTGCTAGTACTATTTGATCCGAGGACCCTTGTGCCTGGTGGCAAAAACTTTACCTCTCAGCTACTCATAATGCTTTACATAAATAGACCTTTCTTTGACTACACAGAGGAAAGGCCTGGTGATGTCATCCTGCTGGGTCACATGATATGCAATTCAAACAAATCACACACGCCCCCTTTCTGAGCACACAGAGCTGAAGAGCTGGATGCAGGAGGAATGAAATGACATCGTGGCAAAACCCCTTTAAACTCAATTATGATCAAATCGAAGTTAACCAGCTTAGGTGACCGTTTATGATTAAGGCAAAGTTGATTAGTATAGCTGAGGTGATCACTTATGATCAAAATGGAGTTGATCAGTTGAGCTCAGAGGATCACTTATAATCAAATCAAAGTTGATTAGTTAAGCTTAGGGTGCTTTCACATGGTGTGGTTTTGCCACACTTTTGGTGTGGTTTTAGGCTGCTTTCACATAGCGCAGTTTTGGTGCAGTTTTAACTGTGCTCCAATTAAACTGCTTTTATTACCAGCCAGCTTCTTTCAGTTGTCTAAATTGTTCAGAAAGGTGTTTAAAGTAAGTCATCAATTACTCTGTTTGAAGTCTTGTGGGTTACAATCACAATAATTTATTACTCACTTTCCAAACAGTTTAGATAAGTGAAAGAAGCTTGTGGTAGTAAAGGCAGTTTAATTGGAGTGCAGTTAAAGCTGCATCAAAACTGCGCTGTGTGAAAGCACCCTTACTGTTGCATTACTGGGAGAAATTGCCTCTATTAGCAGCAAGCGCTTTTCAACTTCCTAACTTGTTTGGAAAGGTGTTGCATGTAAGTAATCAATTATTGTATTTGTAATCCATATGACTTTGCATACAATAATTGATCACTCACCTGCAAAACTGTTCTACACAATTTAGGAAATTAAAAGGAGCTTCCTGTTGATAAAGGCAGTTTCACTGTAGGGCAGTACTGCAACAAATAACCACATAACGAAAAAAAAAAGGGGCCTTTTGGGAAAAGCCCCCCTTAAAATTCACGTTTTGTGACCCATACCAGTTAAAGTTTTTAGATGTTTTGCGTTAGATTAAACCCCCAAAGTTTGTCCGGTTCCCCTGGGGCTTTTTAACTTTTTAATTTTAATAGCCTTTATATTGTTTTCTTAAATCTCTGTATCTGGCTTCTTTTTGCATTTTATTATATAAATAGAATTATTTTAAAATTTCCCCACTTTAAAGGGGAAAAAAATTTTATTAGGATGCCCCCTTAAAAGGGGGTTTTTCTCATTTTAATCGTTTTTCATTTTTACCTGGGTTTCCCGTTTTCTCAGTTTTATTTTTTAAATAAAAAAAATTTTAAATTAAAAAGGTAATTCTCTTGAAAAGTTTTTCAATAGGGTTAAATTAATTTAAAATTAAAAATTCTATCTGAAAACCGGGCACCCAAAAAGTGTACCCAAAAACCACCTGTAAAGCAATTAGTTTAAGTTTTTGGGAAAAACTTTTTTTGGATGGGGTGTTTCACAAGTTTTTCTTTTTAAAATTAAACCCGCCCAAAAACAAGACTTTCCCAAAATTTCCCCCCCCCAATGCGTTTTTTTAATGCTTTTAAAAACGATCGGGAATACATACCTGGAAGGGGGGTGGGAAATTTGGATACATTTTTTATTTTCCCCAAAAAAATGAAACCCCATTGTTTCTTGGGGGGAAATTTTTACATTGGGTTAAAAACAAAATCAAAAATTTGACTTTTCTTCTTTGGTTCGGGTCGAAAAAACGCAATAAAATTTCCTAGGGAAAAAATTACAAAACGTCTAAAAAAATTTTGGACACCACTGAAAAAAATTTTTTGGGATATCAAAATTTAAGAAAAATAGAAAATTTCCCATATATTGTTTGACTCTTTTACAGTATGAATTACAAGGTTTTAAAATTTAAAAATTTTTTACTTTTTTGACCCCTATAAGGCTATGTTAATCCCACGGGGAAAACGATGTTCTTTCCGCTTTTCTTTTTTTTTAAAAAGGGGCCGAAGATGCGTTTAAGCCCATGCGGCCCCATAGGCGGAAATTTGGAAAAAGGGACAGCTTTTGTCGCCACAGCTGTCTTTCGGCATTTAAAACTTATTTTTAAACATGTTGTGTAATACGCCGGTGCTTCTCATCTTCTTGCCGTCTTCCCATTGTATGGGCGACATCAGGAAAACGAGAAGCGACCACGTTTTTTGCACAAAGCGTGACAAAAAAACGTGGTCCTGCAGCGGAGAAAAAACGGCCGCTTTCAGGTCATTTTTTTGCAGTGTAGACATAGCCTAACAAATAAAAAGATTCCTGGAGAACCCCTTTAATTTTTAATGATATTCTAATTTTTTGAGATGCACTAGTATCTCAGCAGGAGCCAAACATGTAGATTTTTATTTTTATTTTTTTTTTTGTCTCAATGCACAGACCTGATGTTTCTTTTTATTTATTTGCACTGTTTGACTAATTACTAAGACGTTCAGAGGACGAGAGTAGAATGACGACACCCGGCGTTGAACACTCGCTCAGCAGCGAGTGTGTGTGATTATTAAGCAGGGAAAAGACTAAGGCTATGTTCACACGGCTGATTTTGGGATGGATTTCGTTCCGTATTGCGCGCCGTACTGCTCTGTAATACGGCTGAAATCCGTCCCAGACGTTACGGTAATCCACAGTTCTCATAGAGAACTGTGGATTCCGTCTCCTCTCCCCGCTCGCCGTATTTCGCGATAAAGTGACATGCACATTATCCCTGCTGTGGATAATGTCAGTCTATGGGGCCGGCGAGCTGCCGCCCCTGTACACCCGCTGTCATTGCAGGTGAAATCCGTCCCACAATTACGCCGTGAATCAGCCGTGTGAACCCTGCCTAATAGTAGCTGCCTGAGAGGAGAGGTGATGTCTAAGCATGTGTAGCCAGGACTGAGAAGCTCTCGTCACTGGTTGTATCTCTAGTGACTAGCTGTACATTATGGATCATTTTATATGATATTCTAATTTTTTGAGATGCACTAGTAAGTATCGTATGAGCGACGGTACGTATTGCACATTGAAATCAGAGATCTAACTGGAACATTGTTAAATACGTACTTTGGTACCTATTTCGGCACCTAATACGTATCAAAAAAATGCATTTCAAACACCACATGTGAACATAGTCTTAGGCTATGTTCACACGGCTTATTCACGCCGTAATTACGGGACGGATTTCGCCCGCAATTACGCCGTGTGCTCGTGGGGGTGGGGGGGCAGCTCGCCTGCCCCATAGACATTCATTTTCCACGGCACGTATCCCGCCTTGATAATTGACATGTCACGAAATGCGGGGAGGGGAGACGGAATCCATAGTTCTCTATGAGAACTGTGGATTACCGCAATGACTGGGACAGATTTCAGCCGTAATTCGCGCAGTACGGCGCGAAATACGGACTGAAATCCGTCCCAAAATAAACCATGCACCATCTTTAAGTTGGCTTACTTTTACGCCAGAATTTGGTCGCATATCCAGGTGCATTTCTTGTCGCATCTAAGCCACGCCCACTTTCTGCGAAACCACACCCACTTTTCCGAAGTCATGCCCACTTTGTCGGACGAGGCGCAGAAGCGCCTGAAACTGTCTAAAACACATAGTAAATGTGGCGCAAAGCTTGTTTTTGCCGCCATTTGAGCCAGAATTCTGGCGCAACTGCCTTGATAAATCTGCCCCATTGTTTACTTGTATTTTTAGGATGTAAATAATATTTTTGGATATTGTTAAAATAAAGAATAATCCTATTTTAGTTGTGCTCACTCACACACCCCCTCCCTTTACATTAATAAGATATGAAAACAACATTTAAGCATGCGCGGGCTCCTCGAGAGCCCCTGCAAAGCCCACTGGGGCATTTTCCTCGTAGTGTAATTAACACCTCTTTTGCCCACAACTCATTAAAGCTTTGGACACGAGCGAGTAGGTTTTTTTTTTTCTGTTCTGCTGTAAAGGAGCAAGTTTCTCACTGTGCAGAGGCAGCAATTACATCCCTACAGAACTGTACGTGTGCAGGATTTGGCTATAGCTGTGCATGTACAAAGCCATGTATATGTGAAGTATAAATACGATATGCCCCATTTTCGTTTCTAATTTTACAATGCAGGTTGTTTAGCGTAGTAGTTCTTTGAAGACTGTTGCTATAGTGATGCTTTATTTTTCTTGAACTTCCAAAAAAATGCTATTTGTGAAAACAATCTGCTTGTAGCTATGCTAATGATCAGTGTATAGATATGGAAATATTGATACTTTTATACGACTACCTGTGTAGGTAGGACTGCTGGTTGTGTATGGCGACATCGTGTTGTTCAGAGGCACAATTACCATTCAACAAACACCCAAGTTATGGGTTCAGTGTTTTACTTTGAGTGTGTCAAAAAATGGCCAAGATTGTAAATCATTAAAGGGGTTGTCTCATACATTGTTCACTCCCCTTTAAATTCAGGGATTGTTTACTGCTTACTGGGGCTGCAGTAAAAGCCGGGTCTGTAGTTTGGGGTCAAAAACCGGCGGCTAAGAAAAAGGCTATTCAGGAGGGGAAAAAACAGGTCGTGTATATTTACCTGAGGAGCTGTGCAGCCAAAAAAAGGGGATTTTAGGATAGGTTAGGATACGGTTAAGGGAAATATTGCGAAGTGATTGTTTTCGCTGTCTTTAACATAAAAAGGCAATCCTTGTGGAGAAAACCCCCTTTAAAAAGTGTGCTCCACTTTCCAACCCCCGCTTCCTAGACTTAGGTTCTCAACAAAAAAATGGCTTTCTGTATTCAGATGTTCCTGTAGAGCATGTTTAGTTATTCTACTTTTTAGAATAGTCCCTTAAAGGGGTTGTCTCACTACATCACTTCCTCTCACTTCAGTCCTGTTGTCCCAGCTTCATTTTTGAATTCTGGGGTTTAAGGTTTTTTGTCTCCTTTGACCGCAGTGATGAATGTGGGACCCCCGGGTTAAAAGCTATAGCGACCACCTGGCAGCTTATCGGGAGTCAAAAAACAGGTCTGTAGTTTTAGCAACCCTGAGGGTGATGACCCCCCATCAAGGGGGATATTTTGGGAAATAGGGGGGACATGTTAATGGACACATTTTCTGTGTTTTGTTTTTGAAGATCTTTAATATAAAACAGCAATTCTTTGAGTAGACAACCCCTTTAAAAAAAAAAAACTGATCATAAAGAGCGCTGGAACCATACCCCCCAATAATCCGGTTGAAGGTCTAGAAAAAAAGGGGAACCTATCAAATTTTGAGGCCTTTGAAAAGGGATCCAAGTGAAAATTGGTCAGGTTCAAACTGAAAGTTCCATTCAGAATGTTTTTGTCTTAATTATACCCTCTACATTGTAAATTTCTGCGGAATTTGTTGGAGCTATATAAATAAAGTTTTATTTTCAAACTGAGAGTATCATGTTTTTTGTATCCCTCCCCATTTTTGTTCTTTGGGGGACTTCAACACAAAAAAGCTCCCCTTGAACCGGAACCCTAGAAAAGAAGAGAGTAGTGCGAAAGTATGTACTTGAGTTCGGTGGAGTCTTTCGTGGCCCGTTCCAGAGATGGGTGGGACCGCACCAATTACATTTCGATGGCTTCCATGAAGTCCATCAAAGTGTGAGTTTGGAACCCCTGTTTAAAGTGTACTTTTTCCCCTATGCACGATGCTGGGGAGAGGAAAAATTAGGCTATGTTCACACTGCGTCTTTGGGTGCTTATTTTGGGACGTATTGCTCACCCAATACATCCTTAAATACGCATCTAACACCATTAGAACACTTCCCGTTAACTGCCATGTAACATCGGCGGCGTCATTTGGATGAAGCTGATTTTTTTTTTTTTTGATATTTTTATGTCAATTTTTGAGGTTTACGATTTTTCACATCCATACCGTTTACCGTTTGGGGTTTGTTGGCCCACACGTGACAACCATGGTTTTTATTGTGTCTATTGCTGTATATCTGGGTACTTTAGGATTAGTGGGAAATCGGTGACCTAAAAAATAGTGGCCTGCTCCACTGCAAACCATCATAGGAGCCCATATCTACTAAAATAAGTACTTTTGGGGCTTTTTAGTTGTAAAGTCCCTCCCAATCTTTCTATGGTTCATGGGGCAATGATCACGTCGGATTAATGCACTTTGCTTTATTGTATTTATAGCAATAATAAAAAAATTTTAGTAATTTGGAAAATCGAAATTTTCCTGCAACCTGGATGTATGTCTTTTTTTTTTTTTTTTTTTTTTTTTTGTTTTTTCCCCGTTTCTTAATTTTTTTTGGTTTTTAAAAACATGTGAAAAAGGGTAAATTAAGAAAATTATCAAACTTGCTGTTTGTTTTACTTTATTTCAGAACTAGAGAGTCTTATTCCCCCTTCTTTTGTACAAAGTTTCCCCGTTAACGGCCACCACTGTGCTTAACAGACTGTAGCAAAAGGGGGGGACATTGTAAAATGGGAGCTTGTTTTTCATGGTTATGACAAGCTTTAACCTTTTAGAGCCTGCATTTTTGGCTTGTTGTTTACCAAATCCAGCACAAGGGTATTTAACGGTGATTATGCCCTAATTGTGGGCGGGGTTTTGCCCCCAATTACGGCGGTGGGGCCCGGAGCTCACCGGCCTTTGATTTTTATCCCACGTGTATCCCGCCCGGGTAAAGTGCATGTACCTTTCCCCGCCGGGGGACGGAAACCATATTTCTATGAGAACTGTGGGTTTCCCTAATGACGGGGCGGATTCAGCCGTATGCAGCGCGTCGCACGAAAACGTCCCAAATAAGCCGCGTGAACTTGGCCCCGTTG
Source organism: Phyllomedusa bahiana (assembly GCA_025379985.1). Taxonomy (NCBI): domain Eukaryota; kingdom Metazoa; phylum Chordata; class Amphibia; order Anura; family Hylidae; genus Phyllomedusa; species Phyllomedusa bahiana. The sequence goes on along the minus strand of JAODAL010001202.1, from coordinate 79,510 downwards.
AGTCCATGTGAAATTCGTCTAGGATGGTATTTGGGTCCAATTAGACGCCCAAACACCATTTTAAAAATGAGCGTGAGATTTTACACTGCTCCAATGAAAACACATAAAAGGTGTTCAGACGAGTGATCTGATTGTGTTTAATTGCGTCTTTTGAGCTCTTTCGGATCCCAAAGACGCGAGGACCTATTAAAAAATGGGTGCGATCCCGCTGCAGCAGAATGCATCCAAAAAGGATCCAAAAACCCTCCGTGTTAACATACCCCCAAAAGGAGCAGCCCCAAAAACAGCAAGGGATATTCAATCACTGCTGTAGAAAAACCCAAGCCTAATAAGTCTGAAACTATCTGTGGGGTGTATAAAAACTTGGGGAGAAAACCTCTTTAACAAAAAAAAAACAAAAAATTCAAATTTTAAAAAAAAATTTTAGAAAAAAAAACACCCGTGTAAGTGAAGCCATGGCAAAATATTTGCCCCTTTGCAAGGTAGAACCAAACAAGGGGAAAATCGAGGTTTTTTATTTACTTTAAAAAAAATGCACATTGATTTTGTTAGGGTATGTTCACCGGCTTAAAGTGGGGGCGTGTTTCCGGGCCCACTGCGCTAAATAAGGGACGGATACATCCCAGCTTACGGTAATCCCAGTTTCATAGAGAACAATGGATTTTGGCTTCTCCCCGTCCGTATTGTGCCATGCGTTATGAATGCGCCTGAATAATGAAATGTTTTAGGGGGGGGGGGCTGACGACCCGCCCCCGCTCCTGAGCAAGGGTTAATTTTTTGGGCGGAAATACATCCTGCAAATTTTTGCCCTGTGAAAAGCCCTTTGGGTTTATGGGGCTTGATCGTGCGGAAAATGGAGTTTCTTTAATAGCTTCGGTGCCCTTTAAATGCATTTAAAACGTGCTTTACTCTTCTTCCCGCTGCTCCTCCGGCCATTGTATTCTACTTCCGAACAAAGACGTCATCGCTGCAGCCGCTGCTTAGCTGCATCAGTCACCTGGTGAGGTAACGGAGTGACCGGTGACATCTTCATTGGGAAGTAGAAGAACATAAGCAGAAGAGCGGAGAAACCGTATGGAGCAGGATAGGGCAGTATAGGACATTCTGTTGGCATCCATTAGAGCAGGGGTGTCAAACTCCTTTTCACTGGGGGCCACATCGGCCTCACGGCGTACCTTAAAGGGCCGACGCAATTTTAGAACTGTATCAATGGAACTTCTCCTTAACAATTAAGCAAGCTATTAAGGAGTAGTTAAATTTGTACAGTATTACTGTTAAAATTGGCCCTTTGAGGGCAATCAGGGAGAATATATTGCCCCTGTAGATATGTATATATGGTCCTATAGGTGGGTATAAAGCCCTCTGTAGATGATGGGTATATCTGCCTCCTGTATGTACAATAGATAGGTATATATGACCCCTATAGGGAGACAGGTGGGTATAAGGCAGTGTTCACATGGCTTATTCAAGCCGTAATTGCGGAACGGATTTCGCCCGCAGTTACGGCTTATATAAGGGACGGGGGGGCTCTGCCGCCCCATAGACATGCATTATTTAAAGCGCGTACGGGGCGAAAAATCTGCATGTCACTTTTTTTCCCCCCCGGCAGATATGGCCCATGGGGAGGAGTGACGGAATCTTTTAGTTCTCTATAAGAACTTTGATTACCGAATGCAGGGCGGATTGGGGGCGACTGCAGCGCAATACGGTGGCAGTACGGCTCCAACCGGCCCCCAAATAAGCCGTGGAGCAAGGCCTAAAAGTACAGGCAACTGCTGAGGCACCATGACCTATCTAAAGCTTCGCCTCCCTGTATTGTCTTGCACTCCTTGCATCTGCTCTCTCTGCTTCGACTATCTCTGCCTCAGGAACGGCACTTCAGAGGCAGGAAGGCAGGCTTCCCGCCAAGAATGTAGGTCGGTGGAGACTAGTGGGGAGGGAGACGCGCCTGCCACTTTGCTGCTCAACCAGTGAAGGCAAGTGGCAATATGAACTCGCATGATATCTAACCGCTAGCCAGCTATGTAAAAATGTTACTTGGAGCTCAGAAACAAGCGCCGGGCCGGATAACACTAGGCGACTCGCTGATTCTGCCCACGGGCCTTGTGTGTGAAACCTGTGCACTAGAGCCTCGGGGTGTATAGACCTGGTTATTGCATGTGCCAGTGTATATGCTGACAGTGCACTCTGAACGTGGTGCAAACATCATCCTTGCTTTTTGTAGGCAACAAATTGTAAAACTTTAGAGATTTTTTTTTTAATTATTATTATTCAAAATTGAGTAATGTGTTAATTACTGCAGAAGACTTTAATGTCCAGATGTTTCACTAAAGTTCTGCCTGTTATTTCTTCCCCGCGCTATTTCTGTACTAGAGTTAAGCTCTGTGTCAGAGATTGTGACATATGGGACTAATATCATGTGCACTGTCTAAATTTAAATTGTGCACCAGAGCTCTGATGCAGAGCAGTCTGTTAAGTTTTCTTCATGTTTTTGTAGTTTGATTTATTAAGCTGGGTGATGGCAGCACCGTGCATTGTACAAAAGAGAAGCGAGTAGGTGTTAAATGGTAAAGGGGTGACACTTTGAAAAAAGGAGAGATAAAATCCCCTTTGTAAAAGAAGCTTTTTTTGTTCCCAAAAAAAACAGTGTTAAGCTTTTTTGGGGTAACTAAAATTTCCCAACATGCTGTGCCCTGTTTTAAAGGGGGTTAACAAGACAAAAAAGGCTGTGCACATCTAAAATAATTTTGAAATCGAAAGAATAGGTGCACACAAAGGAAATAGCATCCCATCTAACACAAATATCAGGGGCACACTAAAAAATAAGTAAAAACCTAAAGGGTAAAAAGGGAAAAAAATGGGAAATGCATTACTGCTAAGGGAAAAATATTAAAAAACCCTGGGACTCTTAGTTTACAGTATTTGATCAAAGATTGTATTAAGCTCACCCCCCAAAACGTCAAGGGGACCCCAGAGCGGGTGAGTCCCTACACAAATTTATGTTCCCCAAATGGGGGAGTCCATCCCAGACTCCCACAATTCCCCGGGAGTAAATGGGAACCTGCAATTGAGTTACCCTGACTAAATTTAAAAAGGGAGGGGTTTGAGGGGCAGCAACCCAAAAAGGGTTTGGGCCATTTTCCCAAATAGACTACAAAAATGAAAAAGGGGCTGTGCACATCTAAAATTTTATTTTTGAAAACGAAGCTAGGTGCAAAAACAAAAGGCAATAGTTTCATCAAAACATAAATCAGGGGCACACAAAAGGGACTAAGTAAAACCTCAAGGTAAAATAGGAAAAAGGAAATGCTTTAAACTGTTTAAGGAAAATTTTGAAAAACCGGGGACCCCTATCACTCCTTGGGAATTTGGAAAGTCGGGTATGGACTCCTATTAAGGTAACATGTTTATGTAGGGACCCCCTGCTCGGGGACCCCCCCTTAAAGTGGGGGGAGGGGGAGCTTAATACAATCTTTGATCAAATACTGTTTACTAAGAGTCCCAGGTTTTTCATATTTTCCTTTGCAGTAATGATTTTTCCCTTTTTTTCCCATATACCTTGAGGTTTTACTTTAGTCTTTTGTGGGGCCACTGTTTATGTATTAGATGCTTAAAGGGGTTGTCTCTCTACAAATAGTACACATTGGAAGACAGGACTGCCATCATAAACAATCAGTACGCTGACGGAATTAAGAAAATGCTATGAGCAGACTAAGTGGGTTCTGATATGTGGTCCTACATCTGCAGTTGCTAGTGTTTGCCTTAAAGGGGTTTTGCCACGATCTCATTTCATACCTCCTGCATTCAGCTCTTTTAGCTTCTGTGTGCTCAGAAGGGGGGGGTGTGTTTATTTGGGGTTTTAATTACATATCATGTGACCCAGCAGGATTACATCACCAGGCCTTTCCTCTCTGTAGTCAAAGAAAGGTCTGTTTATGTAAAGATCTGTGAGTAGTTACAGTGTAACTCAGAGGTAAAACTTTTGCCTCACAGCACAAGTGTCCTCGATTCAAATCCCTGCAGGAACCAAATCTGTGTGTTTTATTTCTCTTTATCAATGTACAGACCTCATTGAGGTTTCTTTTTTATTTATTTGCACTTTCCCTTAATTACTAAGGAGAGGACGGGAGTAGAATGACAGCACCTGGGATGTGAACACTCTGTAACTGCCGGAGAGGAGAGGTGATGTCTGAGCATGTGCGACCAGGACTGAGGAGCTCTCAGCCCTGGTCGTAACCCCTTGGAGACGAACTGTAAACAATGGATCACTAAAGGAGCAGCTAAGACAAAAATGGTCCAGAAATTTTAATAATGATGAATGGTGAAAATGTTTATTTAATTTACAAACTTCCCACGTCAATTTTACTGCGTGGCAAAACCCCTTTAAGGAGATATCCATGCTATCTTCTGTTTTTATACCCAATTTAGTGAAGTCATTGAAAAGAAAAATCTGAATTGTTACCCTGCTGTAATGGTGTTTTTCCAAGCCGATAAAAAAAAAAATCAGGAACAAATCCAAAAGTTGTGCATAAGGTTTTCAAATCTGTGGGAGACCAATCAAGTGTACAAAGATGACAAGAAATAAGAATTCAGGAGCCAAGGAAGCACAGAATGCCTTGGCACGTGCAGGATTGTTCAGCAACTTCCTACAATACTAAGATTTTCATTGTGATAATTCAAAGTGATTTACCACCCCTCTATGAAGCCACCTGAACGGTAATCTCCTCTCCACTCTTTAATCCGATGCGTATAGTTTTTTTAAAAAGGTGCAAAAAAATGTTTCTGCTGAATACAGTGTATATTTTCCTTTTTCGCACATGCCGTTGGCCACAGTTACATTACTCATTCTAAGCAGGGCTTCAGAAATGTGGTAGGATCTACATCCCTGTCCCTTGCTCATGTGCTGTAGTGTTCCAATAGCATAATTTTATTTTATTTTTTAAATAAAAGTTTCCTTTATGCATTTTTTGAATGAAACACAACTCGCAAGAGGGCAGTGAACCCAACTGACCAGAAAAATGAATGGCATCATTGGGATAAGTATCCAAAAGCTGTCCTGGGGTATTCTCTTCTTACCCCCTTGCAAGTGCTCTAGGGACTAAGGGCGACATGTATGATTGTCCTGCGCCAGATATCTGCCGTCTTTTGGGCATGTTCACACGACGGATTTGAATGCGGTTATGGACGCGGTTTCCGCGGCCAAAACCACGTCCAAATCGCGCCCAGTTTATTAACATGCTTTCCTATGCGCGCGTGTTTGAGAACTCTCATGTCAATTCGCGGTGGCTGCGGGTGTTTTCCACCTGCCTACTAATTTGCATGGCGGCAAACCCTCGCCGTAAGCCGTGGCCCCAAACCACGCCCCACTTGCGCCACGCCCAGCGCCCGCGCCGCAAATCTGCGTCGGGAGACGCGAGTTTGCGGAGAGGATAGGACGAAGTTTGGCCGCGGGAAGCGCGGCCAAATCCATTGTGTGAACCAGGCCTTTCAGCCCGATATCCAGTGGAGCCCCGTTCGCTACATTTTTACATGGCCCGTACGCCAGTATCAGGCGTGTTAGAGCGCCCGCGGCACTTTGTAATGCACCTAATTTCTGGGGCGTGCGGGATGCGGGGCGCACTAGAACCGTACGAAACTATAGAATTCTAGCTTTGCTGCAGTTTTTCATTACTACTGGAACAGGTAAACCGCTTTCAAAGTGGTATACCTGAGCCAGAAATGTCATACAAGTGCTAGAATGTGCCTTAATTTATGACCAAATAACAGGCGGGTTCCTAAATCAGGCGAATTGTAGGCTATCATTATGGGCATGAAATTTGGCGTTTCAATGCCAAATTTCATACATGCCACCCTAAATGTAAAACAAAAAAAAAAAAAAAAATGGTGTCTTCCTATTTGATTGCAGCTACACTGTGGCAGGACTTGGAGGCAGAATGCGCAGAAGAGGGCTCTGCTAAACTCTGATCTGCGGCCACATTCTGAGAATGAGTAGGGTGGCTCCGCAGTTACAGCACAGTGAACACATCCCAGATATGTCCCAGAAGAGGGCTCGGCTAAACTCTCTGATCTGCGGCCACATTCTGAGAATGAGTAGGGTGGCTCCGCAGTTACAGCACAGTGAACACATCCTGATAGCCCAGAAGAGGGCTCGGCTAAACTCTCTGATCTGTGGCCACATTCTGAGAATGAGTAGGGTGGCTCCGCAGTTACAGCACAGACCCAGAAACTGCCCTCTAAGTTTCAAAGTAATCTCTTAGAAGTAACAGGGCTGGTAGGCTATGTGCACTCCCAGAATATACACACAGTGGTTATTATATCTGCATGCACACCAATCATACAGTGCCCATCAGTGGCTGTAACCACGGACAAGTATTTACCGAAGTTGCATGTTCAGGGAACAATCAGATATGTAAGAAATACATAAAGGCAATAGATGTGTAATGCTAAAACACATTGAGACATATAAGGAACTCCCATACACTGTGATTGACCACTTTTCCTGTATAAGTGTTTGTAAGCAGGACTTTCACTTTCTGTTTGATAATTTTACTCCACTTTTTACTCAGAAATTCAGCATCAAGTCATATAAGCATACATATCCTAGATCTTCGCAAATTTCCCTCTATCATATCCTGCTCTCCGAAAAGGCAGCATAAACCACCTGCAGACCTGCTTTAAATTTTATCGAGGACCTCTGCGTGGAGTCTATGGGCCTTATGTATGAAAACTGTCTAGCAGTTAGGGTATGTTCACACAGCGTTTTGGGTCCGTGTAAAAATACGTTATTAGATGCGTGCTTGGATCTGTCTAGACGGTCCCAAACATGCATCTAACAATGAGCAGTGTGATTTTACACTACTCACAATGTAAAACACGTATCCGGGTTCACATGAGTGATCGCCACTGCCTCTTTCGGATCCGTTCTAAGAATTGACATATCAATTCTTGGTCCAAAAGACGCAGCAGGAGCCCTATAATAAAGTATAGGGTCTGATCCTGCTGCAGCCAACACAGATCCAAACACGCAGCTGTGTATTTGATCAGATTGACGCTGCGTTTTTGGATTCGATTTTTGAGTCCAACACGGACCCCAAATCGTAACCGAAACCGCCGCATGAACATGCCCTAAGGCTACACGGCAATGGTAAAAGGTCGTCACAAATCTGACGGTATTTTACAATCCCTGTACCACGGTTTGTGGCATGCATTTTGCAGTCGGATTTCGGCTGGCCCTTTAACATTGAAGTATAATAGAATGCGCCGTAATATGGCGGATTATAGAACATGTTTAATAAACCGGCGGTTTTGAAATCCAACAATAGAAATCCGCTCTATGAAGATTACAGCTCGGATTTTCTATAGAGGTCTATGAGCACTGGTTTACAGTCGGATTTTTGCAGATTCTAAATACTGAATCCACTAAAAAATCCAAGCAAAAACCAGTGCTGTGTAGACGAGGCCTAACACTGTCTTAGTTGCCCTTAGCAACCAATCAGAGCGCAGCTTTCATTTCATAAAGTGCTCTGGAGAAATAAAAGCTGGGCTCTGATTGGTTAAAATGGGCTCTGGTTGCTATGGGCAACAAAGACAGTCTCTCTGCTAGACCGTTTTCATATACAAGGCCCTATATGTCCTATCTTGTGTATGTTTCCTATGCCACTTCAAAAATCCACTAAATCCACTAAAAAATCCAAGCAAAAACCAGTGCTGTGTAGACAAGGCCTAACACTGTCTTAGTTGCCCTTAACAACCAATCAGAGCGCAGCTTTCATTTCATGTAGTGCTTTGGAGAAATAAAAGCTGAGCTCTGATTGGTCGCTATGAGCTCTGGTTGCTATGGGCAACAAAGACAGTCTCCCTGCTAGACCGTTTTCATACATAAGGCCCTATATATCCTATCTTGTGTATGTGTCCTCTGCCACTTCAAAAATCTAGTCATAGGGCAATGTGGAATTTAGATTGTGAGCCTCAATGTGCATGAGGACAACCTCTGTACAGGGCTGCAGAATATGTTGGTGCTATATAAATGATTAATAATCAAAGGAAACAGAAGCGTAATGTTAGTCTAGAACAGATTGAAGAAGAAAAATGAATCCAACGGGTGCCCAGCTCCAGTCAGCCCCAGCTCTTTGCTTTGCGTTACTGAGCAGATACTGTGCATTACCTGTTTTATTGGTCAAGGTTGGTTTACTTTTTGCCCTTCCTGCCATGGGAGCTTGTGTTTGCAGCACTTCTGAACGACATACTTCTTTTAACCTTGCATTATGTGCATAGCTCGTCCATCCTGTGCACAAAAGCTGCATTGGTATTTAGGGAAAACAGCCGAAAAAAACAGATTGTCAGCAGATAGACATCATTGGCTGGAACTTATGAAAGCCATCTGATTTGGAGAATTGTTCCTAGCTGGCTATAATTTTGTTGTCATTTCACATATCTTCCTGCTGTAATTGATGTGACAGGACTGGGCCTAAACCTGGTCCCTTAGCTTGTGCTCACTTTCATGTTTAGCCTCTCCCTGACATTGAAGATAAGATGGTACTTAGGTGTCAGGTCCACAACAAGCATTAACCATAATTCATAAATCGCCTTAAACATGCGCTATCTATACCTATTTATTTCTCTAGAAAGATTTAAGAAATACAATAATTGGTGTTATTTTTCCTTCCAGAACGAAAGACATGTCCTGATGGTTCTCACTGCAGGGGGCGGTTTTATTAATATTATAATTAAATGAGTATTGGAAACGCGCCAAGACTTATACGAGCGGATCGTGCAATGACCAATGTTAATCAGTTCTTGTGTCCAACAAGGAATTGATGTGACACGTTTTTTCATTTTTTTTACAGGTTGTTATTGATGCCTTCAGATTGATCAATGCTAATATGATGGTCTTAGGACATGAACCAAGACAAACCACTAGTAATCTTGGGCACTTAAACAAGCCATCTATACAGGTAGGTCAACTAGAACAAAGGACCAATAAGAGGATTACTGCTAATAACATGTGTGTATATATATATATAATATTCATTATTAATATATATAATAGTATAGTATAGGATAGTGTGTGTATGTGTATATATATATGTAATATGTGTGTATAAGTATATATTATAATTATACATATAATATTGTCTTTATATATAGTAATAAGTATATTTATATATTTATATATTGTGTGTGTTAGAGTACTGTGTGTGTATAATATTTATAAAAAATATTATATATATATTATATAATATATTATATTTATATATATTTTTTTATAAAAAAAATTTTGTCATGTATGAACTATATACAGGCAGCCCAGGGGTTACGAAGGTTTATACAAAAGTAAATTTGAGTAAGTCGAAACAGGTATATTTATTAAATCAACCCCACAAAAAATTTTTGTTTTGAGGGGTGCAGGAAGGTTTTTTATATTTTTTTTCTGCCTTTGCCCCTGTTAAAAAGATTTCACCTTGTGCGCTGTGCATGCGGGAAATTGTCATTCCACGGCTACTATCTGCTGTGGAACATGGAACTACAAGTGCCAGCATGCACCATAAGTCTCCGTTGGCAACTAGGGGACAGCTGTAAGTTGGAACGGTGTAAGTCGAGAAGTGTGTGTGTGTGTGTGTGTGTGTGTGTGTGTGTTGTGTGTGTGTTGTGTGTTATGTGTGTATATATATATATATATATATATATATATATATGTATGTATATATATATATATATGGAATCTATACTTAATATTATAATGAGGAAAAATATTGTTCATGTATATATAATAAATCTTAAGAGCATAGTATGCTTTAGCGGTATGGGACCTCCATGTAGGACTCTACAGCGCTGTAGAAAGATGCCTCTTAAAGGGATTGTCCACTTTAAGAAGAACATGACTGCTTTCTTCCAGAAATAGTGTCTGTCCAGGTCATCTCCATTAATGCGAATAAGACTAAGTTGCAATACCACTGTGGACGGGTATAGTGTCGGCTTTGAAATAAAATTAAAAAAAACGTGTTTTTGTAACCCTGGATAACTCCTTTATTGACCTAAAAAGGTGAATGACACGTTAAGGGGTTAAAACACGGTGAAAGATGTTTGCACAAAGAGTTAAAAATAAGCATTATTGTATTCCTAATATCGAGATGATGTTGAGCCCAACTTGAGAAGCCCTTTGGATTTCTGAGATTAAACTTTTTAATCACTTATTGATCTCTTACCGGAAGTATTGTATGTCTTTTATATGAGGTGGTGCAGACTGGCCAGCCGACTGGTTAGTGATCAGTTCCAGTTCCCAGCAGAAGGCGTCTTCTCAGTCATCCGTTCTCCCTTTCTTTGGACATAGCATAATAGAGAGTTCAAGCAGAGTTCCTTAATCTCAGTCTGTAGCTACTTTATCTCACAAAAGTGAGTACACCCTTATATTTTTGGAAATATTGTATCATATCTTTACATGGGACAACGCTGAAGATATGACACTTCGATACAATGTAAAGTGGTCAATGTACAGCTTGTATAACAGTGTAAATTTGTTGTGTCCTCAAAATAACTCAACACATCATCAATGTCTAAACCGCTGGCAACAAAAGTCAGTACACTCCTGAGTGAAAATGGACAAATTGTGCCCAAGGATTCACAGGTTGCAGCCACTGGATTCCTCTTCCTCCATGCTAACAACACGAAGCTGGTGGATGTTTTAGACCTTGCTCTCCTCCACCTTCTGTTTGACGATGCCACACAGATGCACAGTAGGGTTTAGGTCTGGAGACATGCTTGGCCAGGTCAGCACCTTTACATTCATTTTCTTTAGCAAGGCAGTGGTCGTCTTGGAGGTGTTTGGGGTCGTTATCATGTTGGAATACTTCCCAGTGGCCCAGAAGGGAGGGATCATGCTCTGCTTCAGGATGTAACAGTACATGTTGCCATTCATGGGTCACTCAATGAACTATAGCTTCCCACAGTAGGCAGCACTCAGGCAACCACATAACATGACACTCCCACCACCATGCTTGCCTGTAGGCAGACACAATTTTTACTCCTCACCTGGTTGCCGCCACACATTCTTGACACCATCTGAACCAAATAAGTTTATCTTGGTCTTATCAGACACAGAACACTGACAGGCTGACCACACCACCCATGTAACCTCTGCAGCAATGCTGGCAACACTCATCTCTGGATATGTCCCTGGTCACGTGCACTCAACTTCTTTCAGCGACCAAGGCGAGACCTGTTCTGAGAGGAACTCGTCTTGTTAAACCACTGTATGTATGGTCTTGGCCACAATCCTGCAGCTTAGTTTCAGGGTGTTGGCAATCTTCTTATAGCCTCGGCCATCTTTATGTAGAACAGCAGTTTTTTCAACTCCTCAGACAGTTCTTTGACCAGTGTGAAAGTGATGACACTAAATTTAACACACCTGCTCCTAATTCACACCTGAGCCATTGTTACACTAACAACTCACATGGCACTGTGCAGGGAAAATGGCAAATTGGGCACAATCTATACAAAGGTGTACTTACTCTTGTGGCCAGCAATTTAGACATTGATTGTTGTGTGCGGAGTTATTTTGAGCACACACAAAATTTACACTGTTATACAAGCTGCACACTGACTACGTTACATTGTACCAAAGTGTCATATCTTCAGTGTTGTTACTGGAAAAGATAGAATACAATATTTACAAAAATGTGAGGGGTGTACTCAATTGTGGGACCTACTGTATAAACTCTGTATACCACGAGACTTTGAATTGGTATTCATGTTTGTATCCAGTAAAGTTTCTTGACCAGGTATGAAGGAAGACATACCAAGTCGCCATGTATGTTGGAATAGACGGCACGTTTAGGGTAATAGCATGCAACTGTTGGGGCAAAACAAAAGAGATTTACTCAATCATGGTCAGTAGCGGTTTTGTAAGCAGGTGTCGGTGAGGAGATGTGCTGTGCAGCATTAAGCTTTATTGACACCTGGTTGTTAGTGAAACTGCAAGGCTGGAGCATAGGCCTTGGGATCCTCCATTGCATTTTGCTAGGTAGCTCTTAAAGAAAACCTTCCAGTACAGTCACATTTCTATTAAATTGTCTGTCATACTTTAGATGACTTGTATGTAGTCACTTCCCTGCAGTCCAGTCTCCTGTCTGCTTCTGATTAGACACCATTTTCTATTTAAATTCCACCCTGCTTTCTCTCCCTCACTGTTATATCATACCATAATCTCCCAGCACAGCGTCATGTGAGCACAGAGAGCCAATATTATCTATTCCTGCTAGGAGCACAGTGTATATAGTGTATGTTCTCCTAAGTGACTTTGAGTATAGAGTCAGGAAGATTAAACACATTTTCATTATAACTGAATTATGTGCCAACCTCCTATGCAAAACCGGTGTGAAATGGCTTCATCATTCAGGCCACTCTGATGCCTGTATGAGTTTCTTAGAACGTCATAAATTCAAGTAGAAGTAGTGTCACCAAAACCGGATTCACACAGTTGCTATGCAACCACGTCCGTGTGAACATTTAGAGAAAGAAGCAGCAAGAAAGGGTAATTGAGAAATGTATGACTGTTATGGTCCCCACCACTGGGACTCCCAATATCCACCAGAATGAAGGTCCCAAACCCCTTGTTTCTCTAACCACTCTCATGCATGAGTTTGCATAGTGTTGTATAGAGCTGCTGCTCTGTTAATTATCTATGGATGAATGGATGATGACCATAAACAGCCGGACAGTGCTCTTGGTGGTTTCTCTCAACTCCATAGAAATGAATGGAGCAGTCCGATGCATGTGTGACCACCACTTTAATCTTCCTACAAGACTGCAATCAGGATATATGGAGAGGAGCAGGAACTCCTAGTAATCAGTGGAACCCTTAGTGATTCTATAGATTTGTCACTTATCCACAAATGTTTTAATATCTATATGGTACAGGTAAGCATCTTTTAGTTTTGTGGTGGTGTTTTTCTTAGTCAGAAAGTATGATTTTTATGTAATTTTTTTTCATTTGTGAGATTTACATGGTTCTATAAATGCCATCTCCGCTAAATAGTGCATCTAAAAAAAAAATAGGATATCATTGAAGATGAAAGAGGTTCTTTTTATTTGTTATAGAGCTCACAAATGTATTCTATTAAACCCTGTAATTCATACTGTAATGAGTCTATACAACTTATGACAGCAATTCACTAGTACACTTTACTTTAATCTTGCTTTGGTGGCGTCTGACAGGTCTGTCATAGAAAAGTATATAAAACGTTCCAGAAAAAAAAGCATGAACTAAAAACAGATAAAACAAAATTATCTACTGTAACTTTATATTTCAGGCTAAGCAACATCCTAATCCATAATCTCTGTAATATTCCTAAAAGTATAACATTTTGTAGCGATAATATTTTTTGTAGAGAATGAAAGTTAGATAATAGGTTTCTTTAGTAGCCAAAAATGATGGTTGCCTCTTCAATGAAGCGGAAATTCAATCCCTGTGTTGTTGTAGTTGGAGTCCATCATCTGGGGATTTGTGGTTTACAAGCTATTGTTGAGGTCTGGTTATACCTGTTAAAGCTTTTATTTACCAATTTCGGAGTCCTTGTTTTAACATTATTTTTGGTGTGCTTTATTTTTAAACCAACAATTAGATTAAATAATGTTTTTATGACTTTTTTTTTTTATATTTTATTCCCTGTGACTGTCCAATAACACCAAGTTTATAGTTACAAAAATAGAGAGAGGCCATTTCCTAATGAGAACAGAAATTGTCCTTATGTTCTCAAGTGAGGCCGGACAAGTCCATACCTGCTGGTTTCTAGAGAATAGAATACACCGGACCCTTCAGCCAGCGTCTAATGACCTTAGGCGTAAACATTTGGTCCCTTCATTATGTTTTAAGGGGTTAAGAATATTCTGCGCTTCAGACTCTCTGAAAAAAAAATTCTGCACTGCACCTCAGGTTCTACTAATTGAGCATAACAAGCGTCTGCTTTCGCCATGTTAAAATAATTAGTCCAGTTTCTTAGTTCTAATAATTTGTTCTCTGTAAAAGAGCGTAATTAAGCTCTAAAAGGTCTGCCGTAAAGTTATCTCCATTTGATTTTGAAGCGATCTGTTTACTGTGGATTAGTTTAATAAAGATGTTTATGAGGCAAATACCAGCAATGATTACATTCATTTTATTGTTCGTACCAGTGTTGGCTCTTCATTAGTCACGTAATCACTTTCATGCAGTCATGATGAAACCCAAGTACAACCTTATGTTATAGAACTTTGTGACGATGCAACGTCTGGACCTCCAAATCGTTAATGGTATCCATTCTACAGAAGTATTATAGGCAAAGAGAGGGGAGTTCTCTTTTGGTTTGGCAACCGTAATACGGCATTAGGGTAGTAACTCGCACTTATTTTTGGTAAGCGTCACTGCAGTTTTTAAGCCGTAAGTCAGGAGTGAACGCACATGGAATGGGAAATATGAAGGACGGACTAAGGCCTGGCTCACATCTGCGTTAAGGGTTCTGTTCGGAACCACTGACCGACGGACCTCATTAAAGAGAACCTGTCACATAGATTATGCCCCCCTTGCTGAGGGCAGAACAAGGTAGTGTCGGACCTGCTGTTTCCAGCGCTGTGTCCCTTATTCTGTAAGATGCTCGAGTTTTCGTGTATTTAATGCTCAAATCTGCAGTTTTCAGCCAGAAGAGTCATTCGAAGAGTCAGTTTTTTTTTTTCAAACCCTGGCCACCTGAGGCTATCCCCGCCCATCTCAACTGATAAACCTATTACTTTTAATAGGTAGAAACATGTCAGTGGGTGGGGCAGCCGTTGGTGGGCGGGGCTAACACCTACTCGTGAATAAGATTTGAGGGGTAAATGCTCTAAAACTCCAGCATCTTACAGAATAAGAGACACAGCGCTGGAAACAGCAGGTCTGACACTAGCTTGTGCTGCCCTCAGGGGGGGGGGGGGCACAACCTATGTGACATGTTCCCTTTAACTACTGTTTGGTCCATCATGCTTCCACCATGGTGTCCACCATTTTACTGGAAAAAAATAGCGCAGCATGCTGCACTGTACTTTTCTTCACTCTTTACTGACTGTATGAGGGATATTCTCCACCCTGACTTTATCCCAGCTGTGTGTGAAAGCACCTTTTTGAAAAATACTGCAGTTTTTGTATCTTTTTTTTTTTTTTTTTTTTTTTGAGCCAAAACCAGAAGTGGATCGAAAAGGAATGGGAAAAATATGGGGAAGGCTTAATTATTTTATCTGCTGGATCTACTTCTGGCTTTGGCTCAAAAAACCTGCATCAAAAACTACAGTGGCATTTTTGTGAAAAATCATGTGTGAAACCACCTTATAGGGTTAGAAGGACAGGTGTAAAGTGATTACAGGGAGCGGTTCTTGCAGTAAATAAAGCCATCTTGAATATGCATTACATAAATTTCCCAATTTGTCTAATAGAAGTTCTTAGCTTTCCCACTGTAGAGAACTTGAGCGTCTTTTATTCAAATTTCCCTTGCAAATTACAGCAACCTGTATAAGAAAATAACTGCTTCATGCATTGAGCACTGTGTACTGTCCAACTTGGTCTGATTTTTTTTTTTTTTTTCTTATAAATGCTAAATTGGGGAAAGTCTGTGGACGTAACCTTTGAACTGTAAGAAAATGAAGATACTCGTGTAAGCTTTATTTGATAACAATTTGTTTTCCCTTAGGCACTAATACATGGTCTGAACAGACATTACTACTCTATTACCATTAACTACAGGAAGAATGAACTGGAACAAAAGGTGAGTATTTCTGCTGCCATTAATGTGTGGCTCATCTGTGTATGCATTCACAATATTCACTGTACAGAAGACAATTTAGATAATTTATAAGAAGTAACCAATGCAACGACATTGGCTGATTTATTTTATAGGCTATGGACTGAAATTTGTTTTTGTTGTTGTTAATTTGCTTCTTAAATGCAAAATCTAGAAACTTTTTAATTTGTTTTTCCTTAAAAATTTCCTAGTATTTGATACTGTACAGTTTGTGTAACTTGTATACTTAGTTACTGGTGCTGCTAAATCTCAAACAAATCCATCAGAATGCAGCTCCTGCTTTTGGCATGTCTCTCCCTCTATTTTTTACTAGTAAAACTAGCAGGTAGGAAAGGAGATTGTAAACAGTAGACCAGGGCATGGAGAAGGGGCGAGAGCATGCAAGAGGGCAGGTCACACAGGGTGTAGATCGAGAGAGAAGCACACACAAGACAGTTTGCAGAGGGAAAATCAAACAGGTTGTGTACAAGTGTAGAGAGAAAGCAGAGCACCTATGCAAACTCTTGACTAATAAACACACATCTTGTATTAATGGGAGGAAACTCTGACAGGAGAAAAGTCGTCTGACACTAGGAACAGGTTGCAAAAATTAAAAGACAAAATTTGGCTCTGCACATCCAAAAACCTTTTTCTTGAAAAAAATGAGTATAGGTGCACACTGGTGCAGCAGTAATATTCATACACATTCCAAATGCCAGTAGCACACTATCAACTAAAAAACCATCCAAGGTACATAGGAATATTTGAAAAAAGCATTTCTGCTACTAGGGATACATGAAAAATTGGGGTTCTCAGTTCACACTTTTGATCAAGACTGCTTAAGCCCACCTCCCGATATCGTCAAGGGGACCCCAATGCAGATGGGTCCTAACACTAAATGTTACCTCTCATTGGAGCCTATTCATACTTCAGGGAGTGAAAGAACCAGCTAACTGAGCACACTGCACCGATTTAAAACCCTGTGAAGGTGGGCGGAGTGGAACAAGGAACAGGTTGCAAGCTGAATATCGGGTAGGCTGAAAATTAATGCAGGACTAAGCATTGTAGACGGAAACTTATTACTACTCAACTAAACACGTGAATGGAGACAAAAATGTTCTCTGAATGGCCCTTCAGGACTACAAGCGTTCAAACAGACGCACTGATGTACAACTTATTTCACTGAATGGTGTGTGGGGATATTAGTACGCCATCTGCTAATTTTGTAACTTTTAAGTAACTTTACTGACCATGACAGCACTTCGGTTTTGTTTGTTTCAGAGGGTTATGAGTTGGTGTTTGTTTTCTATTGTAGATGCTGTTGAACTTACACAAGAAAAGCTGGATGGAGGGATTGACACTTCAGGACTACAGTGAACACTGTAAACTCAATGAGACTGTTGTGAAGGAGATGTTAGAACTTGCCAAGAACTATAACAAGGTATCCAGCCGGTGCTTTTCGCTATGTCTGTTTGTTGTTTTTTTTTTTTTTTTTTTGTTTTTTTTTTTACTTATGGGGATATTACATTTGCTGATTTTTAAGCAACTTCATGTCAAGTGACCTAATTCTCATTAGACTGGGTCCCCATTTTACTTTGCTCTACTTTATATCCAGTCTGGCTGGTTATTTTTGTTTCCTAAAGGAGAAAGTGGTGGTAGACCCCCTTTATTTTTAAGAATAGTTTCTTTTAATTACATTTTTTATTAAACTTCAGTGATAATTAGTTACCCTTCTGACAGAATTAAAAGAAAATAAATGTTGGCGGCTCACTGCCATGACCCATTCTGTTTGAATGAAATGAGTAGTGCTGCCAGGGAAGAAGGGGGACATTGTTGTTATTAACACTTGTCTACCTTTTTTCATGGGGATGTGTGGAAAGTGGCGGTTGAACCCCTTTCGGTCAGACATTAATGGCATATTCTAGTGAAAATGCCATCAATGTCTTTAATGAGACCATTCCTGGCTAGTCCGTAAATGTGACGGCCTCCTTCGGCCCTGCACTGGGCAGAAAACAGTCTGATCACTATTGGCCAGAGTGTTCCTTTAAGCACTACTTACAGACAGGTAATCAAGGGCTTAAGGGCTACTCGACGTATCGATAAACAGACGTGCAGCCGAATGGTGGGTACTTGGGAGTCAGAGACCACTTTGGGTTGTGGAGGCAAGGCAGAAGTGGTTTTCACTTAATGGGGCAGATTTATCAATACGATCTATCCCTTAGACAGTGTGAATTTAGACGAGACTATCTTGCAATGTACTAAATTTATCACAGTGTTCAGAACTCTGGTGCATGTTAGAACTGTCTAGTCTCACCTTACACCTTTTTTCTGTTTGTTTACTCAATGCCAGTAATGGAGCCAAAAAGTGGAGCTTAATAAGCCATATCCCATTTCTGCAAAGCCACACCCCTTTTACTGAGGCCCCACCCCTTGACGGATAAAGTGCAGAAGTGTCTAGAAACATGTGAATCACACAATAAAGGTGGTGTAAAGCATGTACGGCATTACTCGTGGCGAAAATTGTGCCAGAGTTGTGGCCAACTTCCTTGATAAATGTGTATCAATGAGCACTGTATGTGGAATGGGTGTTTTATAACCAGAGTACCCTCTGCCTTTGAAGGGGTTGTCTGGTTTCTATAAAAAATAATAAAAAGCTGCTAGTGCCCTATTGGTGGTAGGGGAAAGACTATAGTCACCTTCCTCTTCACCTCCGGTCCATCCCCGTTTTTTTGTTTACTTCTTCTTCTGAACAGAGGCGTCACCGCTGCAGCCACTGATTGGCTGAAGCGGTCATGTGCCTCACATTTACATCACTGTTCGGAGCTCTTCACTTTTGAACAGTGATGGAAGGGAGGGGCGTGTGACCCCTGCAGCCAATCAGTGAGTGCCTCGGTGACATCTCCATTTGGAAAAAGAAGAAAGTAAACAGAAGTCTGCGGAGATCCGGCGCTGGGAGACGAGAAGGAAGGTGAACATAGGGGCTTTTTTTTTTTTTTTTTTAATTGAGCAACAGCAATTTATTACTTTCTTACAGAAACTGGGGCAACCCCTGAAACAAATAATCCAAACCATGGTTTGATATCACATTATTCGTTCCTAGAAAGCCTGCTGCACTCCAGGAAAGCAGCGTAGCTTAGAAGGAAGCCAGATGAAGTAACAACTTTATATCCATATAGTTAAACACATTGCTATGTTCAGTGCCGGTGCCTGATGTGTTTGAACTATGGTGGATTTAGCTCTGGGGCGGAGCTGGAAACACATCGGGGCGGAAACCAAAAGTTACAATGCTTTTAACTAGATGGAGAGGAAATTATGAAATGTAACCTTATCTAGGACTAGGTACACGTATCATGGAACAGCGGTAGCAGCATTGCCACTGCCTCCATTATTCCTGGTGGGTACATGACTGGTCAGGTCTTCACCGGGATACTGGTAGAAGAAGACTCTTGCCAGATCTGACTAGACTCAGCCCAACTCTTACTGTCTATTATTATTATCATTATTGTCATTTATTTTGGAGCGCCCATGGTTCCAGGGCGCTGTACATTAGAGGTGGGTACATAAATAACATTGGTCAAACAATTACAAAGTGATAAAAAGTGACTAACAACTGGTACAGAGGGAGAGAGGTCCCCGCCCTTCAGGGCTTACACTCTAGAGGGAAGGGGAAAAGAGACAGAAGGTGAGGGGCAGACATGTTTGTGGGGTGGAGCAGTGCGGTTAATGTTGGTTATAGGCAATCCTGAAGAGATGGGTTTTCAGGTTACCTTTGAGGCTAGCGAGAGAGGGGGAGAGTCTGAGGTGTTGGAGCAGTGAGTTCCAGAGTTTGGGGGAAGCACGGGAGAAGTCTTGGAGACGGTTGTGTGAGGAGCTGATAAGAGGAGAGCAGAGAGGAGAAGGTCCTGGAAGGAGCGGAGATTGCGTGAGGGGAGGTATCTAGAGATTAAGGCAGATATGTGTGGAGGGGAGAGGTTGCTAGCTTGAACTGGATTCGCTGGCAATGGGAAGCCAGTGAAGGGATAGGCAGAGGGGAGAGGCAGAAGAGTAGCGAGGAGAGAGGTGAATCAGACGGGCAGCAGAGTTAAGACTATGAGCCCATGAGATGCAGCTGACTGGGAAGAGAGCGGATAGGCGAGCAGTGTATTTACATATAATACAGGACAGGGGAGGGATGGAGCTGTTTCACTTTGCAGATACTTGAAGGATGGCAGGCTAACTGGCGTAGGACACCTTCTTGCGGCTATTTTTAGGGCCACTTGCAGTGCTCATCCACCGGCAGTGCTTTCCCTTCTCTGTAAGCTTATTACTGAATTCCATTTACATACACGAGACAAACATTCGAGTCGCCACGCAGTGGGAGCTGAATAGTAGCTGAGCCTGTAGCGGGTGTTGTCATCCTCTGCTGCCAGTGGAGGAGAGTGGGTGTCGGGCATGGCACCGAGAAGCTTTCCATGTAGCTTTGAAAAGACTTGGAGGTGAAATCTCTCTGGTGGTTTCTGCATTAGATGGAAGGAAAGTATTCCGCTTTCTTCCTGGATTGTCAAACTTGATGGGTGCACATTTCACTATTTGAAAGCTTGTACAATTGTAGAGGAGGGAATGCAGCGGGTCTTTATTTTGTGGTTATAAAAGACAATGCACTTACAGAGGAAAACTGTGTTGTGATTCTTATGTTTTTAAATTTGTCATCTCATACGGAAATGTAGTTAATTTTTTGGGGAAACTTGGAGAGCATTGCATACTTGGAGTAGCTTTGTCACACTATGTTTTTTGCCTCTCCCCCCACACACGCCTCAGAGACCAGCATTCCCTTAAAGTGAGCCTCTGTTCACGGCATATTGAACCTGACTATAGACCTCATCAGTGTCGGACTGGGATGCCTAAGGCGGAGTTGATTCTAGCGGCCCACCAGTTGAGTTGTTTCTGGGCTCACTGTTGGAGTTCAATTTGGGGCTCACCCTATAGCTATGGTAAATGACTGTACAGTCCTCCTATACTCTGCATCTTGCTTTTTGCCTCTTTCTCTGCTTTCCTGCCTCTCCCATGGACACATATGCAGTTAAAAAACATTTACAGGTTTGCCATGTTCAGTTGCCCACTCTGGTTTTCCCCTGTGGGCCAGTCTGAGCCTGAACCCTATGGATGTCATAATAGAGTTTTTGAGGCATTGACTGGGCAGGAGGTTTTTCTAGTGTATTTTTTTCCGGCATTTTTTTTCTTCTAACTATATGGTAGTTGCATACAGTTTGCATTGAACGCAAACAGTAAAGTTGTCAATTGTGACCCAGTTTTAACAGTTCTTCTCTTTATACATTCTGAATCCAGTAACAGTAGAGTCAACAAAGACGAGGTGGTCTGGTGGCTGAAACAGTCATTTGAGACTCTTATGTCCTAAATTAAACGTTTCAAGCGGTGTTCTCACAAAGCAAAGTGTACTGCACAGGTCAGCTCTCAGCTAGCTGCGAGCCAACCGTGAATGAGGAAGGCTGCACTTGCAGTCACTTCTATGGGAGCTTCTGAATATAGCCGAATGTCATACTCCGCTATATTCAGGAGCTCACTGACAAGTGAATGGGTAGGATGACCACAAGTGCCGCCCCCCTCATTCACTTGCACAGTCAACTTGCAGCTAGCGGAGAGCTGACCTATACAGTACACTGCTTCATGGTAACACCTCTATAAGAGACAGAATATAGACAGCTGAGGCTACTTCATATTTTAAAATTAAAACTGAAGTCAAGCAGGTTCCGGTCTAAGAATATAAACCGTAACTGTGGAAAGCTTTATATGTTCATAGCAAGTAATTTTCTAAATGTTCCCCTTTTTTCAGGCTGTGGAGGAGGAAGATAAGATGACACCTGAACAGCTGGCAATAAAGAATGTTGGGAAACAGGTATGTAACTTCTATACTTCCCCCATCAATACAGCAATTGTAGCCGTTAAGTATTCTGTGATTTTGGGCTTTAAATCTTTTTCTTTTTTTTTTTCTCTGTAACTTAAAAAATTAGCTCTTGATCCCTGTAATGTTAAACAACTTTTTAAATATATTTTCTTTCCATTTTAAAGATCTGCATGCTGTCAGGGAGTGAAACATCTACTTAGCATTGTAGACACGTCTGCGGCTGATGGTGTTTTTGTGTATTTAGAAAGTATTAGTCTGCAGTGTAGGAAAGTTTGTGCTGCTGTAATGTTTAGATCATGGAGAATTACCTCCACTATTACACTGTTCCAATCTACAGCTGTGTGAAAGCAGGTCTATACCGATTTCCAGACAGCATGGGAACAGTATTTCTATTCTTGACAAAAGGCAGATTTGAAACATAACGTTACAGTACTCTTCATTATCCTGTTATAAGGTCTGGTTCGCATCTCTGTCTCAGAGGTTTTAGTTGCACTGTTAAATGACGGACACCAACGGCACCCTTTAGACCACATGGACTACAATGGGGTTCGTTGGTTTTCCATCCTCCTGGCTGTCATTTTAATGGAAAAAATAGCGCTATATTATTCTTTTTTTGTTTGTAATTGCTGATGGAATTTGCACCTGAGGCTTTGACTGAACATCTGATGCAAATGTGAATCGGGCCATTTGAAGACAAAAACTGTTTATAACCTGGGTGTCTTAGAAGTGCGTAAGGAAGGGGATAGGTTCCTCTGTCTGCAAAAAAAAAAAAAAGTCATTGAAGACTGCGAGGGTAGGGAATGGTTCTTTAGTTTCTCTGTTTTGAGGAGTGTTCCAAGAATTGAAAAAGCTTGTTGGTGTGTTGTGGCATAATTTGAAATGAAAGAAAAGGATCATACTTGGCTCCCGGATGTTCCCGTTCAGTTGGAGCCTCCATTCTGATCATCTCGGCTGTAGCCGTGAACGTTCACATTACAGTTGTAGCCAATCACAGACCACAACGTTACGTGCATATGAAACACTGCGATTTGGCTGCATCGGTCACGTGATCGTAGAACGTTCACAGCTACATCCGGTGATGAACGAAATGGCCGCTGAGACTGAACGGGAGCGTCCAGGAGGTATGATCCTTTTCTTCTATTTTTAGTCATTCCCTGACAGACAAATTTAGCTTTTTCAACTCTTGGAACACCCCTTTAACCTGTGCGTTAAAGGGAAGAGGGAGCTGCAGAATACAAATACCTGAGTTCAGAGCACACAAAGAAGCTCTGATACCTTTCTGATGCCCATTCTCGTTAGATTGTGCCAGTGTCCATTGGCAGGGGTTTTGCTACTCTACCTCCTGATCCTTACGAAATGTGGTAGCAGCGCTAGTGCCACTTATACTTTTCTTGGCTCCACTTAGGTTTTTCCCTCTGGCCATATGTCTGTGATGAGAAACCACCTCTAGTTTGGACAAGTATTTGTCTGTAAATGTGATTAAATACACCATGGTTACTAATTTTCTCTCCACTTTCTCATAGGATCCCAAGCGCCATTTGGAAGAACACGTGGACGTTCTGATGACCTCAAACATTGTCCAGTGTTTAGCAGCCATGTTAGACACGGTCGTATTTAAATAACAGATACATTGGCGAGCACGGCGTCTTTTTTTGTTTGTTTTTTTCTTAAGTGGGTTATATATAAAAAAACGCAGTCAACCTTCCTGACTGTCCTGTTCATATTATTTTGTATCAACT
Organism: Phyllomedusa bahiana; assembly: GCA_025379985.1. NCBI lineage: Eukaryota > Metazoa > Chordata > Amphibia > Anura > Hylidae > Phyllomedusa > Phyllomedusa bahiana. The sequence continues at coordinate 56,090 of JAODAL010001202.1, read as the reverse complement.
TCAATAAGGTTCATTTCACGGGTTGTTCTTATTATCACATGCAGTTTACTCTTTCATTATGAATGAGCCTATGTAAATAACGGCATTATATGGACACAAATCAGGCAGTGGCGGGGTAAATGCTCGTTCTTTATCAGTTATAAAGTGAGTTTTACTTGACTCAAAGACATCCAAGAACATGAACTGCTACATTAGATGGGGACATCTGGCATTGCTGGTGACCTGGGAGCAGCACAGAAACACCTTGGTCTCTGTTGTGTAATCACGTCTGTTCCTAGATGGCAAGGATTTTACAGACTACAAAGTTCTTTAAACATTCATCAGGGCAAATTTTATAAAGTCCGCGTTTAATTTTTGGGAAATCCATGCTGCAAGTGTTGCTACATAATAAAAATACATTTACAGCTTTCCTCCTCTTTGTATCTTTTTCTTTGGTAAAATTTTAAGGACGTATGCAAAAAAAAAAAAATTAAAAAGAAAGAAGAAAACCACCGATGCTGCAATTTGTGGGTAAGAGGTAGTAATAAGTGACACTTGCAGATAAAACTGCTATTTGCACAATTAGTATTTACAGTCGCAAAGCTCAGACCACCAAATACATGCTTCACATCCCAAGCTATTAATCCTTGTAAGGATTAACAAGGCGGTGTTTAACACTGCGGGCAATGGGAAAAACACAGCGGCGTTCACATGAGAGATTGCCAGTGCGTGTTTGCATCGTGTCTGTCGGGTCCGTCTTTCGGATGCCATCCAAGAATTACATGTCATTTCTTATAGCAGATCCAAAAGACGGACCCGACAGATGCGATGCAAACACGAATTGGCGATCGCTCATGTGAACGCCGCTGCGTGTTTACCATTGCCCGCAGTGTTAGGCCATGTTCACACGGCTTATTTCGCAACGGATTTGCAGCCGTATTTACGGCCGCAAATCCTTTGTTAAATCGGTTACAAACAAGTAACTGGCCGTTTTACATTGATTTTACTGGGAAATACGTGTCGTCGTTCAGACGACACTTATTTCCGTTCCGGATTGCCGCCGCGGATTGCAGCCGCAAAACAGCCGGAAAAAACAATGTGCATGTGAATTATTTCCAGACGGATTCACCACCTATAATGAATGGGGATGGTGAATCCGTCGGGAAATCAGTTCCAAATACGTGGCCCACTTAGTGGCACTTATTTGAAACTGATTTTCACCTGATTTCAGAACGTATTTACGATCGGCAATCCGATGTAAATATGTTCTGAAATAAGCCGTGTGAACATTGCCTAACACACTGCTAATTGTTAGATGTGTGCCTGGGTCTGTTCAGACGGACCCAGACACACATCAGAAAAGTGTGTGTTCACACGGAACGAAGACGCCCTTAGACAACTGGATCCAGTCACACAACAACATATCGCTGCTAATTTGAGGAACTGAACAACACCGATGTACAAGAATGATGATCCGCCTTTATGTCCTTTTTTTTTTTTTTTTTTCCTTCTTTCTATTTAAGTTTATAAATAGTGCAAAAAGTGTCATAAAAAACCTCAAGGATACATTTTATATCAAGCCCTCTCAAAAAAAGACAAGTGCTCCCACAAAGCATTCCTCTCTGAGCACTTGGAACACCTGCAAGGCTTGGGGATCAGTGGTCCTCCTTCACCGAAGCTTAGGGAGACCCGAACTTGCTCTTGACTTCCACCTGGGCACCAACCCAAGTTTCGCGAGGGGGGAAGAGGAACCAGATGGCCACACACAGAATTTCAATAATGCTAGACTACAGCACTTGTCAGTTATTCGCCTCTGTTCACATTTGCATTATCATATCCATTCTTGTCTTCTATGATGGAGATGTCAGATGTGCTTCAGGATGGACTCCTATGGCACTTTGTTGAGCTCTGTAACTAAATCAGTCATTTTGACAGGAAAAATAATACCGGTAAAAAATGTTTAGAATTTTTGATAAGGGTGCGGACACAGATGTGATCACACATTTATTTGCATTAAGCTAAGCGCTATAACACTATTGGGACTTTCTGGTTAAGGGTGGGGTCCTACCATACGGCAGCCACCTGCAAAGGAAACCATGGACACCATTGGCGATATGAATTTGGTGGGGAAACTGATGTCACCGGCCAGCCAGTGTAGGCATTGGCAGTCGTGGTTTTGTCCACACACTGCTCCTGTACCTTGGGACCATAGCCTAAATATCCACTGGGTCATTTTAAGGGATCTTGTCCTTTGATGAGTGTTTTCAGCAGCTGCATTACTTGGCAGTATAACAGCAGCCCAGGAAATTTGGGTAACTTTCTTTCTATAGTTTGAGATACAGCTAGGTGATACTTTTGCTGGTATTATTGCTGATACGGTTACTGAATCATTTTAGTGATCACTTAGATGATTCCTTTCAACAAAAGGACCACATTTATTTTGTAGGCAAAAAGTATGCAGCCTGCAGATTTTAAGTGAATTAGTGATTAATAAAATATGGTCTGATTTGTTATCCAATTCTCAATTATAGACAAACACAATTTAGCTAAACTAATAACATACAAACAGCTGTCTGGTTCCAGCTTTCTATTGAGTAAACCTCCACAGAGCAGGGAAAGAAAAAATGTAAATCTCTGATCAGTTTTTCAAGAGCTAATTGGCAAAAGGTGTTTTAAGGGCATGCGATGGAAAATATTGGTTTATCAAGTGCTGTGCCAGTTAAATAAAGGCAAACAAAGCCTTACTTATCTATTCTTCTTAAAAATCCTGGTGTGCAGAAGATGATTCTACAGACTTTAAAAAACTTCAAGTTATGCGTCCACTATGGGAAAAACAATAAGCCCAGAATGGTGTTTAGAAGGATAACATGAACATGCTCATATTTGGAATTCGTGTTGCTCTAGGCACGTGCAGTGCTTATACCCCCTGAGTCAGCCTGCCCATTTCCTTTAGAAAGTTGTCAGTCAAATGCAAGTTAGTGATTATGTACTATTACAGGTTTCAACTTTGGACTATGTCAGACCAGCATAAGATCCATCTCTTTAATAAAATGGACAAAGGTTTTTTGGGGAGTGTTTATGTATAAGTGGCTATTTTTTGTTCTGTGGTTTTTTTTTTGTTTTTTTAAACCATTTTATTCCATGTTAATAAGAGAGGTGTATGACAGATGCTTTTCCATTAGAGCAATAGGATACTGGGAAGAGCTGGGTTACCATCAGATGTGGAGTCTATACTATGAGGGTTCATTGCTGGTGTGGCTGGGGCTGGTATTTTTTAGGGTGGTAAGGGACCAATATCCATTGATCTTCCCATCCTGATCGCCAGCTACAGGTAGATACCGTCTTACCTTGGCTGGTTATTAAAAAGGGGGACGCCTCACATAATTTTCTTTTTATTATTTTTTCATTATAGCACAACGCCCGTTTTTAGATTTTCAATAAATAAAGTGACAAAAATGACGTGTGGTCCCATTCATTTTCCATAACCAGCCAAAGTAAAACTGGCAGCTGCAGGCTGAAAGGAACCAGATGGGAAGGTCCATGGATATTGGTTCTTTTCCATCATAAACATACCAGCTCGCAGCCACCTCAGAAGCAGATCATTATATTAGGTGGTCTGCTTTTGACAGTTACCTGGCCCTTTCTAGTACACCTGATGCGTTGGGTACTGGGGTAATAGTGAGAGGGGGTTAGACAAAACCACTTCATTTAAATAAACACTCTCCAACAAAATCCCTCTTTGACCATTTTAGATAAAAAAAAAATTTTATTAACGCTCTGCTGACATGGTCTGCTTGGGAAACCTGGAAAAAAACTCCCATTTCATGCACCCTTTGAGGATTATGGCTCCAGCTTATCGTCAAGTGGTACAGAAAATAGAGCTTACGGTTCATAATATAAACCTGGGGGACAGGGCTGCCATGATAAATTTCGGGGCATCATAAAGCAGAAGCATCTGCCCTCCCCCAAAAAAAAATCTTTGTGGGGTGAACAGGAAAAAATGCAATTGCACCATTGATTTTTTTTGTGTTTGGGTTTATTTTTTTTTTTATTTTTTTTTACAAGGGTAAAAAAATGCCACAGCATCAACACATGTCAAAACTATATAGTGACTAATACCACCATAACATTTCTGACAAACCAGTTTACCAAGACCAAAATTAGCAATAACAATATAGAAAGACCAAATAATACTGCCACATATCTCTACCATATAGTGCCTAATACCACGATATTACAAGACCAATACCACTAATAGCAAGAATATACAAGGACCAAATAGTGTCACATCAGAACAACATACCATCACCATAAAGTAATTGAATAATACCATCATACTGTTAGTACAAAAAAAAAAAATAAAAAAAATAACGAACTCCCTTATTACTGCCATACAGTAACCATATAGTGGTAGATAGCATTGTACAAAGGTGCTCTGCAGAAGGTATGATTACACTGCAGTTAAATCCAGGGACTTGATGGTAATATCTTCTCCGACTGGAGTCGTCCATTTTCCCTTTTCTTCTCCATTTGGCCCCGACCTCAGTGATGACGACTTCTGAGCACGACTCGTCTCTGCAGAAATTACCAGTCAAATAGTTTCATAGTTTGTAAGGCTAAAAAAAGACAAGTCGTCCATCTAGTTCAGCCTGTTGTGCTAAGGTGTTGATCCAGAGGAAGGCAAAAACCCCCAATGAGGTAGAAGCCAATTGTCCTCATTTTAGGGAAAAATTCCTTCCTGACTCCAATCTGGCAATCAGAAAAATCCCTGGATCAATGACCCCTCTCCTGAATCCTAGTCACTATAACTTGTTATATTATTACGCTCCAGAAATGCATCTAAACCATTTTTGAATTCGGTTATTGAATTCACCATGACAAGTCCCTCTGGCAGAGAGTTCCACAGTCTCACTGCTCTTACAGTAAAGAATCCCTTTCTATGTTTATGTAGAAACTTTCGTTCCTCAAGACGTAAAGGATGCCCCCTTGTTCTAGATACAGCCCTGTGTATAAATAAATCTTGGGCGAGATCTCTATATTGACCTTTGATGTATTTAAACATATTTATTATGTCCCCCCCGAAGCCTTCTTTTCTCTAAACTAAATAACCCTATATATATACTACTCACAAAATTAGGCATATTTGGCAAGTGTACCTGACCTAGCTGATGCATAGTGCTCTCCCTGACATCTCCAGCATCATTGGTGGACATCATTTCTGCTCAGAGTGAATCGACTTTCATCACTGAGGACCACTGGTCTCTCCCTTCAGCATAGATTCTCCCTGGCCTATGCAAGACAACGATTCCTGTGGCTGGTGGCGTGGTCATGTCATCTAGCACACAGACCACGCTGATGTAAATGGTTATGAATAGTCTGATGTGACACTTGGAGCCACATGAATGAACCTGTTTAGGTCTAAAACTCACTTTTTTGCCCATAGTAACCTATAAGCAAAAAGAGTGAGTTTTAGACCTAAACAGGTTCATACATGTGGCGCTTGGTGCCTCTCACCTCCATTAAAAATGCCTGGAGTTGTGCAGCATTCGTCATCCGGTTCTGCAGGGCATTGGTTACAATGAAGCGGTCATCAGTGTGTGATGGAGCCAAAGGACATCCACTTCTTTGCCTTTCTGTGACTCTTCCAGTCTCTCTGTATCTCGGTTGCAACCTGCTGATGACACTGTGACACTCTAGGCTCACAATAGTGAGGTACTGTTGATCAATTTTACGGTGTTGTCTTGGTCTCATTATGTCAGCATGATGAGCGGGGCTAAAAATCCCAATTCAAATTGATCCCCTAAGTTTATTGCGCGATTCAGGGATCAAGCACCTGTTGTGAATCTGACCATGAAGCTCCTTGCTAGAGATCCGCAAGTTGTGTAAAAAATACTGAAACACCGAACAGTTGGACATGTGCATTCTAAAGGGAAGAGATTGGCTCATTTAGGGCATTAAAAAACATTTATGAACAGTGTTTGGGTCTAAGACTTTTCTTGTTACCCAGAGCAACCAATCAGGGCTCCCCTTTCATATTTTCAGATCACTATAGGAAATGAAAGGGGCGCTCTGATTGGTTGCTATGGGCTCTGATTGGTTGCTATAGGCAAGAAAGAAAGTCTTAGACCTAGACAGTTTTCATACATGAGGCCCTTTATGTTCATCCTGACATTTCAACCAAAAGCCAAATATCCCTCACTTTCTGTGTGTGTGTATACCGTTTCCCCATAAATAAGACATCCCCTGAAATTAAGACCTAATGCATATTTTTGATGCAATTCAGAGTTTGGCTGCTTATGCTGATGTTTGTGATGAAATCACTACAATATATTAATACATTTAGATTTTTTTGTTCAACAACAAATGTGAATTCTTGTTCATGGAAAAATAAGTCTCAGCTCGTCTTTAGGAGCAAAAATTAATATGACACTGCCTTATTTTTGGGGAAACAGGATTTATATATATATATATATATATATATATAGTCTTCTCAACTCCTTCTCTTTATCATGCTTCCAACAGACTGAACTTAATTTATAAATTACTTATCCTAAAGTTTAAGGGTTTGAAATACACTTCTGAGACACCTGAGTTATGCACCCACTTTGTTTACATGAGACCTAAAATTTAAAATAAAATAGATATTTGGGTAAGTTTTTTTGTTTTGTTTTTTTTTTTAATATGACCATTGCGTTTTTTGTGCAGGAAGGTACAACAATTAATGCTATACATTGTTGAAAAAAAAAAAAACGCATCATAACCGCACCGTGTGAAAGCACCCTAAGAAACAGAACCACTCTTGTCTATGGCTGGGGCTGGGCTATGTCTGTTACCACAGCTTAGCTCTGTTCACTTCATCTGCAATACCAGACAGTACTGGGCCAAGAGGGCCTTTTTTTTCTTATCAAAGAAGAAAACCCATATTTTTTTCTAACCTCATCTAACACCTTTAATATCAAAGATCCTGCAAATCCATAAATATTGTGTAAAGTATGTGGTTAACAATAGCTGCAATGTGTTACATTTCTAGGAATCATGCGGGGTTTTTTTACCACAATACAACAAATGCTAGTTGTAGCTGCAATTATTGCATTGCTTAGCTTTCCATAAAAAGCGCACTGCACAGAATTTACAGTTTCATTGGCATCAGATACATCTCCTCTCAGCTCCCCAAGGCAAATATGTTTTCTACCTAATTTGCACTTCATTAATTGGACTCACTCCTCCCCTTAAAGGTCCATGTTGAATTTCTAGCATTGTGATAGGTATCAGTGCCAGTAATTATAACCTGCACCCAGGCATGCAACTTAAAATGATAAATGAGTCATTCTATTTGTAACTTACAATACCATGTGCAGGAGATTGAAGATTTCCATAAAACGTTCAGTAACAAAGGAGAATCTGTTTCCCACCATATAGAATTTTTGAAAGTGGGTTTACACACAGCTGTGCGTATTAATTGCTTGCTGATGACCCATTGACTCTAAATGGCCTGGTAGTCGGTATGCTTTATACGCGGCGAAATGTGCGCCACAATTACGGTAATTCATAATTCTCATAGAGAGCTATGGATTATGCATCATCTCCCCGGCATACAATACGATCGTATTGTACGCGTGGGGGGAGAATTGACAATTATGCGACAATGCATGTCTATTGGGCCGGCAAACGGCACTGACCAGCGCGTGGTTCCAAAACACACAGCGCATTAACTCTGCACAGACATTCTGGTTTGTTCTTGCAGAGTTCTCAGCTACACAGTGAATGTGCAGCTGCAGGGGTGGAGATCTGGCTGTCAGTGGCAGTCAGGCATCCCAATGAGATGTAAACGTGGCTTATTACCGTTCCTGCCTTCCTGACCACTGTATATACAAATCAGCAGGAAGCCTTCAGGCTTTCTGTTCCTGTCCCTGCTGGTCATGTGATTGTTGGGGCTCTGCAGCTGCAGACCCAGATCAGCTCTGCAGTCAGTGCTGAAGGGTTGGATTTACCCCTGTAATTGGGGCTTATATATTTGCCCAAATTACAGAAGAAATTAGCCCTAAACTAAAAAAAAATTAAAGTTATGTAAAAATGCCCCCAAAGGGGTCTTTTTCTGACATTATGTGGGGAGGTCAGGACACAATATATAAAACAAATAAATACAAAAAAAAAATGAAACAGCCCTAACTGCTAATTTTAGTCCCTCCTTCATGACCATTTTCACCATTTTCCCTGATATAATCTAATGTAAAAATAATATAAAAATAGAGATTTGTGTCATAGAAAAAAATTGGTAGAATAGCAAAAGTGTGAGAAAGTGTTTAAACCTACATTTCCTAAAATACAAAGAGTAAGAGGGAGGGGGGAATGACCTGGTCTTGAACTAGTTCAGTGCAGCACCATAAGAGCTAGGAACTAAACTCCTGTCTTTCATCCTTCCTTCTTCTGTCTCTTACATTACAACAGCTGGAACTTCTTATTGGCTGTTGTAACATGATCCAGGCAGCAGGACTGTCAGGAAAGACAGAATATGGATAAAAATGATATGTAGGGAGAAGCTAAGGTAATGTTCACACAGCATATTTGCAGGGCATACTTCAGCACATAATTATGCTGCAATATACCTAAAGTATGCTCCGCAAATACGGTAAAATTTTACAGCGTATTCCCTGGTGCGTACTGAGCGCCCGGTGAAAGAAGGGACATGTCACTTCTCGCTGGTGCTTGTACAGGGGAAAACATAAGTAAATGGGGGCCGGGCCAGAGTGCTATAGGAGTACCTTCTGGCCAGTGCGTACGTCTTAAACTACAGGCGTATAGCGGTGAACACAGGACGCGCCACTATATGCCATATGGACATACCCTAAGAAAGAAAGCAGGCTTTTCTCAACATGGCCCTGTCTCCACTGCTGGTATTTGAGGGTGGTCTGCTGGAGAGATGAGTATTTGTAACATGTATTCTTTTAAAGATTACATAAAAATGTAATACATTTCATGGTGGTCAAGACAGGACTCTGAATCATTGCCATAGGTAAAGGGAAACCTGATTACAGCTCTGTACTAGTCTGTACAGCAAAGCTGACAAGTGAGCTGCAGAGAAGAGGAAATGTAAAGTGTGTGATCCAATGGTGCCAACTAAAATATCTGTATTCTCTTAGGCTATGTCTACACTAAACTGCATCGGACAAAAAAGTTTTTTTCCTCGATGCAGGACCATGGTTTTTGTCACGTTTTGTGCAAAAACCGCAGTTGTTTCTCGTTTTTTTTTTACATCGCCCATACAATTGTATTGTATGGGAAGAGGCCAAGAAAACTAAAAGCGCTGGCGTATTATACAACATGTTGTACACTACTTCTGCAAAATACTATGTGGGGATAGGGATACACCTATTCTAAGAGGAGCTCCCCACAAAATACATGATAATTCAGAAAACCACAATTAAGGGACCATGTATTAAAATTTAACTTTTAATAGTAATGTTAAAGGAGAGGGAGAAACAAAAAAGCCAAAAACAAAACAAAAGGAGAGGAGCAAAAACCCCCTCAAAAAAAGTAAAGACCTGAATAGAAAACCTGTCAGGTTTTCTCAGGACAGGAAATTTTTGGGACAGGATATTAATCTTGTTTATTGTAGGGCTTTTCATCTTAGGGAAAGGTTCCTGACAGGACCGCCCTTTTCGGGGCGTATTCCCTGTATGTATATAGGGTAAGGTTAGCTTAAGTAGGGACTGTAGGGTTTTCTCTCCAGGTCTTTACTTTTTTTGAGGGGGTTTTTGCTCCCCTCCTTTTGTTTTGTTACACTACTTCTGTCCCAAAAGACAATTGTAGATAAGACGAGCTGTGGAGACTACAGCTTGTCTTTTCTATTCTAGTCTATGGGGCTGCAGGAACAATCGTATTGTCGGCGCTTTTAAAATCCTAAAATACGTTTGTAAAGCTATGCCATGGAGACATAGCCTTAGGCTTAGTGCACACTATTTTGAACGGATGATGAATCTGTTCTGACACAGGGGAAAATGTATGCGCCAACGTGTTCAATGACTAATTTAGGTGGACGGATGTGCAACGTACATTGACATAGTGTCCGTTTTTACATTTTCTGTCAAATATGCGTTTAATTTTAACAGATGGAAGATGCAGGGCTTTTCAGCTTGAAAAAAACCTACGTTATAATATAAGTTTTTTAAAAATGTACAGTATGTCGATGGAAAACCTATCCAAGTGTATGTGCCCATGTTGTAAACATATACGTTTCTACAATACGCGACTCAATACGCTGTGTGAACATACCCGTCATGTTGACAGTGTAAAGACACACCCTGTTGATAAGGAATAGTAATGCCCAATTTAAATTTAATAAACCTTCCCCGTTTTAGGTCAATTAGGAACCAAAATTATTTAGATTTGCCAAATGCCAGAATAATGAGAGAATTTTTAAGGCATTTTTATTACTTTCTGAAAAGTACAAAGTTTACATACATTTCATTAGTATTAGGTAGCATTGCCCTTAAAATAACTGAATCTGACGGCATGTTACAATTGCGGTACCGTGTTTTTTGGGGCAGATTTCAAATTTCGACCGGCCCTGTAACATTGAGCTGTACTAGAATCTGCTGTAATACGGTGGATTATAGAACATGTTCTATAAGCCGGTGGTTTTAAAATCCAACAATAGAAAATCTGAGCTGTATAGACTACAGATCAGATTTTCTATTGCATTCTGGGGGATGATTCACAGTCAGATTTTTGCAGATTCTAAATTCTGAATCTGCTTAATAATCCGACCACAAACCAATGTTCTGGAGACGAGGCCTGAGCGTCTGCAGAGTCTGCTCCGATATTGGGGCCACATGTATGAAACTGTTTAGGTCTAAAACTCACTTTTTGCCCACAGTAACCTATGAGCAAAAGAGTGAGTTTTAGACCAAAACAGGTTCATACATGTGGCCCTTTGTGTTTTGCCTTTGCTTTGCAGCCATGTTAGGGTACATCCACAGGGCATCGAAAAATCTGGCCAGGATTTTATTGTCTTTTTGACCGTTTTGGGAGATGTTTCTGTCCATGGTTTGTGGATTTGCCCATCGCCATGATCACTGAATAGCACATGCCCGAAAACCGGGAAGAAGATTGTGAATGTTCTGAGTTTTTCGGAATTCCGTCGATGTGAAAATCCGTCCAGTGCAGTGCGAACTTCTGGGCAGATTTTCTATTAAAGCCTATGGGGATGGATGACAGTCGGTTTTGAAATCCAAAAAACACCCGACAAACCAATTAAAAACCATGCAGTGTGGACGCACCCTTACTGGAGGTGCGGACCATGTTTACTGTTCTTCATTTGTCAATTTAGTTAAACATTTCCAGTAGTAATAAAAGTATATAATAGAAAGGGTAAATGAAAGCAACCCTAACAGTGCCAAATTATCCAAAAAATAGTCTAATAAATTCTAATAAATCACTGGAATAGACTATAAAACGTAACTTTTAATAATATAGATTAAGAAATACGTAGAGAAACCTAACTGTATCCAAACTACAATAAAACAACTGACCCTACAAACCCCTACAACTTATAATATCTGACCATGTGTAAGTGAGGACATTGTCCCGAAAAGGACGGCCCCACCTAAAGGTCTAACGATTAGGCCCTAAAATGCCCTATAGTGAATAGGGAATAATAGGTATATTGTTAATTGCCTAAATAGTAATGGCCCAAACTCCAGTTAATGCCCCGGTTTGATGTGAATACAGCAGCGTCTGTTTCATAATCCTTAACCCCGTTTCAATGATGTGCCGAGGTTCTTATAATGACCCTTGACCCAATAGTAATAACAGAGAAGCAGCATAATGAAGATAGAAAATGATGCAGAACTGTTACTACACAGCCAGTACAATTGTTTACTGAGAAGACCTGTCAAGAGATTTAACAACTCCTGGTTATAATAGCTTAGAAAAAAGGAGCCTTAATTGCAGTTGACATGATGGAAGTAGTAGTTTACTTGCTGCTACCCTGTTTCCCTGTAAATAAGACACCCCTGAAAATAAGACCTAGTGCATTTTTTAATGCAATTCAGAGTTAGGCTACTTAAGCTGATGTTTGTGATGTAATCACTACAATATAATAATAAATATTGATGTTTTGTTCAACTGTAAATGTTAATTCTTGTTCATGGAAAAATAAGACATCCCCTAAAAGTAAGTCTTAGCTCGTCCTTAAAGGGGTTTTGCCATGATCTCATTTCATACCTCCTGCATCCAGCTCTTCAGTTCTGTGTATGATTTGTATGAAATGCATATCATGTGACCCAGCAGGATGACATCACCAGGCCTTTCCTCTCTCTAGTCAAAGAAAGGTCTGTTTATGTGTAGAACTGTAAATAACTACATTGTAGCTCAGAGGTAAAATGTTTGCCTCCAGGTACAAGGGTCCTCGGTTCAAATCCCGGCAGGAACCAAACCTGTGGATTTTATTTCTCTTTATCAATGCACAGATCTCATGGAGGTTTCTTTTTTTTTTAATTTATTTGCACTGTTTAATTACTAAGGAGCACAGAGGACGGGAGTAGAATGACAGCACCCGGGGTTTGAACACTCAGTAGCTGCCTGAGAAGAGAGGTGATGTCCGAGCATGTGCGACCAGGACTGAGGAGCTCTCAGCCCTGGTCGTATCCCCTGGGGACGAGCTGTAAACAATGGATCACTAAAGGAGCAGCTAAGACAAAAACGAATATTTAATAATGATGAATGGTGAAAATGTTTGTTATTTAATTTACAAACTTCCCACGTCAATTTTACATTGTGGCAAAACCCATTTAAGTTGCAGTTGACATGATGGAAGTAGTAGTTTACTTGCTGCTATGGAGGCGAGTAGTGTATCCGGAGCTTAATCAAAATTAAGGAAAGCAAAAGAATAATTTCCTGTAGCAATTTTTATTTTCAAAATAATCAATAAGTTCTGCAAATAACGAGGTTTTGCTGCCACTGGCGCTGCCCATTGTATTGTGGCACACAGAGGCTGCTGTCTGTGGGGTGGGCTTACTCTAGGAGGGTTCCTCCGTAAACATGGAGGGTGTTGCTATAGACCATGGAACAAAGACCTCAGCTCCTTCCAATTTAAAGCTCATACAGGTCTGAGGTTTTCTCTCCTCCTGCATTAGGGACACAGATGAAATATTTATTTATCAGAGATGTCATAAACATCACTACAAATGCATCCAGTCACTTCAAGTCAGCAGCTTATAATTATTTCAGATCCCATCCAAGGACTCAATCTTCCCTCTCTCGCCTGATATCACACAGCCCCAGCAGATGCTAGATAGTTGTTTTTTTTTATGCACTTGCTTAGAGGGAGGAAGCAGCAGCAGTAGAGACTTGCAGCTGAGAGTTGAAGATGCTCAAATAATCAGGTCTTGTGAAACATGATGTCCTATCACTGACCCCTGTGACCACCCTGGCAAAGAGGGAACAACTTGCCCTTAACCGTCTCCACCATAACAGATCCCCCCACCGCTCACTGCACCAGTGTCCCCCTAAGTAGACCTCATCCTTCACAGGTCCTAGATGCTAAAGGTGATGTGATGCTCCTTCCTGAGCTCAGGCAACCACCAGACACTGTCTCTCCTCCTTGCTCAAAATAATAAACTCTTCCCCCCAATTTGTCATTAAGAAGCCAGGTGATTATCCTAATTAATGCCTATCTAATTAAATTACTGCCAGCAGCTAACCAATGGCAGGAGCTGTTTCATCACTTCTCCATGCAGCAGGAGCCTAATGTTGTCTTCTTGCCGCATGGAGTCAATTGGCCAATCTGGGAGCCCCCAGAACAGTAGATGTGAGAGGCAGCACCCAGGGTTGGAGACTAGGAAGCACTAATTGTTCCCCTGGATGGGTGCTCTCTGTGCAAGGGCTGAGGGGTTAGTTTGGTGCTAGCTATGCAGTTGGATCATTGCCTCTCTCCATCTATGATGCTCTCCAAGAAATTCCTGAGTGTGAGCAGCAGTTACCCCCATCCTGGAGCCTCTGAGATTGCTCTGCATGAACATCCCATTATCTCCACTGCTGACAACCTGGAGAGAAGTTCACCTCTGAAAAAAGCTACCAGGGGGATGACGAATCAGTCAGATACAGACAATTTTCCTGACTCCAAGGACTCACCAGGGGACGTCCAGAGAAGTAAACTCTCTCCTGTCTTGGACGGGGTCTCTGAGCTTCGTCACAGTTTCGATGGCTCTGCAGCAGATCGCTATCTCCTCCCTCAGTCCAGTCAGTCCCAGGCTTCTGCAGCTCCAACTACTATGTTCCCTTACCCCAGCCAGCATGGCCCGGCTCACCCAGCCTTCTCCATCGGGAGCCCCGGCCGCTACATGGCTCACCACCCAGTCATCACCAATGGAGCCTACAACAGCCTCCTGGGCAATGCCTCCCCGGGCAGCGGATACCCTGGCAGCGGATACCCCTACACGCAGCAGTACGGGCACTCCTACCAAGGGGCACCCTTCTACCAGTTCTCCACCGCGCAGCCGGGACTGGTGCCTGGCAAGGCTCAGGTCTACCTGTGCAACCGGCCTCTGTGGCTCAAATTCCACCGCCACCAAACTGAGATGATCATTACGAAACAGGGCAGGTGGGTGCCATGCCAGCCAGGGGGCAGCCTGTGCCATGCCAGCCAGGGGCAGCCTGTGCCATGCCAGCCGGGGGCAGCCTGTGCCATACCAACCAGGGGGCAACCTGTGCCATACCAGCCAGGGGCAGCCTGTGCCATGCCAGCCGGGGGGAAGGGGGCAGCCTGTGCCATGCCACCGGGGCAGCCTGTGCCATGCCAGCGGGGGCACGCCTGGGGGCACCTTCCCATACCAACCAGGGGCAACCTGTGCCATTGCAGCCGGGGGCAGCCTGTGCCATGCCAGCCAGGGGCAGCCTGTGCCATGCCTGCGCTGCTACTGCTCTGCAGGCGGATAATGCTATCATTGCTATTATTCCTAGCCTTCTTTTTCTATTAATTGCAAATCTTATTAGTTGTAAAATGAGTATTAGGGAGATGTATGGAATTGTTATGTAGTTTTTATTGACATATTATTATTATTATTATTATTATTATTTGTATATATTATTATATTTTTATTTTTCATTATTATTTGTATCTATATTATTATTTTTCACTACTTGTGAAATGAGTATTAGGGAGATGTGTGGAATTGTTATGTAGTTTTTATTGACATATTATTATTAATTATTATTTATATTGTATTATTATATTTTTTATTTTTCATTATTATTTGTATCTATATTATTATTTTTACTAGTTGTGAAATGAGTATTAGGGACAAGTATAGAATTGTTATGTAGTTTGTATTGACATAATATTACTATTATTTTTATTATTATTATTATTATTATTTATACAATTTTATGTTTCATTATTATTAGTATCTATATATTATGTTTTTATTTTATATTATTATTATCATCACTATTTATATTTTCAGTTTTTTTTATTTATCGTAGTTATTATTAGTAAAATGACTGTCGTTTAATTATTAGCAGTGATATGTATAGTATTGTTTTTGTAATTATCATTCTTTCCCCTTAATTTTGGAATTTAGATACAATTATAAGTAAACAGTAGACATGACATCGACACATAAAAAAAATATTTTGAAATACTTTGACAGTCACAGCATTGTTGGACAAATTCTATTTATGGTTTTTGAAAGAGGGATTTTTAGCATGACATTATTATATTTTATATATAAGTATATTATTATGTGTATATATATATAATGTATATATTACATATATATAACAATATGTTATGTGTATATATATTTTATATGTTCACAATAAAAATATTTTTATACACTTATTTATTATTAAAAATTTTTAAAATATGTTCATACCAACATACACACGTACGTGTGTCTAAATACATCTATATATAGATATCTATCTATGTATTATATATATATATATATATATATATATATATATATATATATATATATACATATATATATATATATATATAATATATACTTTTCACAAATTTAATCTCTCCTCCAAACCTGACCCATCTGGCTTGAATCACTCCTTTTACCCTTGTTCTACACATTACCTTTTTTATATATATTTATTT
>JAODAL010001202.1:0-35000 GCA_025379985.1 Phyllomedusa bahiana | reverse complement strand
TATCTATCCATCTATCTATCTATCTATCTATCATCTATCCTCCACATTATTATTTAAGTACTACCCTTTGTGTTTCAGGATCTACACTGGCTGTGATCTGGATCGCTTAACGCCATCACCCAATGACTCCCCTAGGTCCCAGATAGTCCCCGGTGCCCGGTACTCTATGGCCAGCTCCTTTCTCCAAGACCAGTTCGTCAGTAACTACGCCAAGTCTCGCTTCCACCCTCCAGGATCTGTCCCAGGGCCAGGCACAGACCGAAGCGTTCCTCATACCAATGGGCTACTTTCTCCTCAACAGGGTGAGGACCCAGGGGCCCCTTCTCCGCAGCGCTGGTTTGTTACCCCGGCCAACAACAGACTGGACTTCACCGCGGCATCTGCCTATGATACTGCTACAGACTTTGCCGGTAACGCGGCCACGTTGCTGTCTTACGCGGCGGCGGGCGTCAAGGCTCTTCCTTTGCCGACGGCCGCCTGCGCGGGGCGGCCCTTGGGTTACTACAGTGACCCTACTGGATGGGGAGCGCGGAGCCCACCTCAATATTGCACAAAAACCGGATCCGTGTTGTCTTGCTGGGCCCCAGGGGCCAGGGTAGGAACTTCAAACCCCTACCTATCTGCTGCAGAAGAAGCCGATACTTTAGCTGCGGATAGATCCCCACTTGGAGAGGACACCAAACCCAAAGACCTATCTGACTCCAGCTGGATTGAAACACCTCCCTCAATCAAGTCTTTGGACTCCTCCGACTCTGGAATTTATGAACAGGCAAAGAGAAGGCGACTCTCTCCCTCTGACCCGGCTGTATCTGGTAGTTCCTCACCTCTAAAAAGCGAAGTTCTGCCCTCTAGAGACTGTGAGAAGAACTGTGCCAAAGACCTTGGTTATTATGGCTTCTACACCCACACTTAAATTAGCCACTGCTTAAAGTCAACCCATCAGCAAGGTTTGCCACCTTGAGGACAGTTAATGACCAAGTCCTTTGCAGTGGACCTTAGAACTTCACCTCCATCTTCTGATGAAAGGCTCTGCGCATAAGAAGAAGTGCTCGATGGTGCTCAAGGCCACCAACCATTTATGTTTTGCTGCCAAGTTGGGAACACATCCAAAAACTACTTAAGTCACAGCACTGACACCTATTTATTCCTATTTTGAGTTTCACCTCTTCACTACTTAGTGTCCTACCTTCTAACCAGCGCCACAGTCAGAAGTGGTTGAGGACCATGTACATTGTTGGCTTCAGCACCATGAGCAGTGGTGGCTTCAGCCCCATGGACTGTAGTAGTCCCAGCACCATGGACAGTGGTTGGTTCAGCACCAGGGAATAGACGGCTGACTTGAGCTTGGAGGACCAGGACCAAGTAGTTCACCCAGCTGCCTTCTTATGGCAGCTCTCATTTGTAGCAAGTCTTGTTGGAGATGTTGTCTGCTCCCAACGTTAAATCATACAGCGCTTCCTCCCATGGCAAATATCATTCATGGTAGGGATATAAACTATCAATGATCCACTGATATGACTGTACTTTTTGGTTAAGTTTGTGAAGTCACCAGCAAAATCCATCTTGTCCTAATTTATTGGTTAAGTAGTTTTAATTTATTTAGTAATTTCTCAATGTCTGTGTCTTCTGCATCCATCCTGGTACCCTGACCCCCTGCAAAGAAAAATGTTTACATAGTGGAGGTCACCCAAGTATTATATCCACAGCTCTATATATAAGACTTGCACATTTTAGTGTCATATTTTTCACTTATTTTTCTTCTCTAATCTTACTATTATATTAATTATTGTGCCAAACGCAAAGCTCCATACAATAATCCATATATTGTCCAGTTTTTACTTTACTGTGTCACATAAAACTCCATTTATTGTGATTTATTCATCATTTTCCTTATGTTTTTTTTTGCATTACTACAATCCAAACTTTTACATTTTGTTAAATTTTTTTTGTGTTTTTCCTTTTTTTTTTTTTTTGCTCTACTGTAATCCAAACTTTTACATTTTGTTTAAAAAAATATATATTTTTTTCTCTCGACTGCTGGTGACCTAGTGTAGTGGAAATAAGATGTGAATCGAATATTTAATACATTCTAGGCAAATTCGTCAAGTTTTTTTTATTGAAAATACGACGGAAAAGATTAGTCTGGTTGTTTTTATTTATTAGATTTTTTTTTTTTTACTTTTTTTTGTTTTTTATTTTAGTTATGTTAAACGATCTGTAAAAAAAAAAAAAAAAAAAAAAAAGTAAACCGCACAATCACCCAAGCTCCAGTCATTTTCTACAGCTACAAATTGTTACAATGATGATGATTATATCTAAAGCCTGTAAACAAAGGAAGACAAAGCGTTACAATTTCTCTGTACAGATCTGTCGACAGGACGGACTCATTTTTTTAATGATAGAGTTTTGTAAATATCTGCTTTTATGTTATTTATTTGTCTGTAAGATCGATCCGTTGAAATAGATGTGTTTCTCTTGTTTGTATTGTCTGTATCTCGACTGCTGAAATAAATTCAGAAAATGCATTGACATGTCTTTTAAACTGGAGTTTTATACTGATTTTTTATGATATAACTACATAATCAGGACAGACATTTACCGATGTATCTATCATCTATGTATCTATCTATCTATCTATCTATCTATCTATCTATCTATCTATCTATCTATTCTTCTGTCTATCATCTATCTATCTATCTATCTATCTATCTATCTATCTATCTATCTATCTATCTATCTATCTATCTATCATCTATCTATCTATCTATCTATATATCCATCCCATATCTATCTGTCTGTCTATCTATCTATCTATCTATCTATCTATCTATTTCTTTATTGCTATCTCTCTCTTTCTGTCTATCTATCGCTATAAATAGACTAGTTTTCGAATCTCTCAAAAAATATACTTCTAAACATGTGTGTGTATATATAGACCCTAAATAGGTGGATATCGATAAACTGATTAGGAAATTTGTATTCTTTTACTTTAAAAGATCTATCTATCTATCTATCTATCTATCTATCTATCTATCTATCTTCTATCTATCATCCATCTTCCGCATCTGTCTGTCTATTATCCATTTTCCCGCATCTTCTGTCTATCTATCTATCTATTTTCTATTATCTATCTTATTATCTATCTATCTATCTATCTATCTATCTATCTATCTATCTATTTTCTGCATCTATCTATCTATCTATCTATCTATCTATCTATCTATCTATCTATCTATCTATCTATCTTCTTTCCTTGTATTTCCCCCAGGAATTTACCATCTATTTATTGTCAATGATAACTATTGAGCACCATAATAGGAGCAGGCCAATTTTCGTTTTTTCTAAATTTTATTGAGATTTTGCGTTTCATTTTTTTATATTTGACCTTATTTATTGTCTCCTCCATTGATTATTTCTTTGCATTTCGTTGTATTTGTCAGTTTGTCCAGACTCTGACGTGGATCTAGCCGGTTGCTTTTCTGAGCTGAGCGTCCGAGCTTCCAGTGTCTTTAGCTGTTGATATAAGTATAGCTCCAGTCCTGTCTATAGTGTGCGCCTTTGTGCATAGGCGCTCCCCAGTGCAGTGCAGAAGGGGCCCTATGGGCTTTAACCCTTCTTCTTCATGGCTCTGCAGCTCAGCACTTTGGATGCTTGCTTGTCTGTTCTGCTGCTGTATAAACTAATACTAATGTGATACAGAAAAAATTGCGACTCTGTTATGGATAAAAATATTTTCCATTCTCACCTTTTGGGTCCCAATGTGTTGGCAATTTATGATTAGGGAGTGTGATACATGGAGGTAGTTTCTCTCTGAAAGGGACCTATTCATTGAGAGGACGAATGTGCAGGAAATGTTTAATGAGCACCCAATTTTCCATTTCCAAGTGAGACTGATGTCTGAGCTGGTGATAATGACATATGCTTTTCAATACTAGATATTGTATCAAAGCTTAAAATGTGCAATGTCTCAGCAGCTTGTGCTATACTGACATTTTACATTTAGTTTCTGCATAGCTATTTCTGCTCTCATTTTTATTGAAGAATGAGGCAGGAAGGGAAGGAGGGGGTTGTAAAAGTTGCTGCTCAAAGGAATTGGGTTCAGGGGGAAAATGCTTCAATTTTGTGAATAGAAAAATAGTGAATATGAATATAGGGACATAGATTATTAATCCAGACAGTAGGTTGCAGCAGTGCAAATCTGTCAGGAGGATTCCATACAATAATTTACATGACTACTACTTTTTCCAAATTTCTAGTCATTCCATATCTGGCTGATTTGTAATCTGAATTTACTCTGTAAGACTAGGTATATAACTCAGTCTAAATTGTATTAATTTTGCTGATTTAAAACCCAAAATTAAAAGAAAATAATTTTTTTTCTTTACAAATTCAGAAATAGGATATTACCTACGACCATATCCTGGCCATTGTCATTATGATATCTGCATGATATTATCTATAATGACATTTCCTAAATGTGACCTGTGGGGCCAAAACAATTGCATTTAATGACTTAAAATATTCGAATTTTTAAAAATGTGTTTTTTTAAATTTGTACATCTTCTTTGAGGGTATTCATGGCAGAGGATGCTGGAACAATGAGCATATAAGTCGCGTGCTCCACAGGACAACCAATGTGTATGACATTTTTAGAATTACATTTTTTTTTGTTATGGGAAGTTTGAAAATTCTAAAATAATTGTGTACTGATAAAAAAAAAAAAATCTAAAAATATGTATCTGACTCTATAGAAATGTTATTTCCATGTCCAGATTGTGAAAGGGCGACTTTGGTTTGATGAAATTTTTAGCGCTGTTAATTAAAAATGAATTGTATTATTCCAGCTCAGGTACAAAATTTAGTATTTATACGCTAATACGAGGGGACGGCCGCAAAACAGTACAAATACCGGTTGCATAAACCGACTGGTATTTGTCACTTGCCATGTAAACGGCCCCTTAAGATTTAAGTTGTAAAATTTGACTCCTGCACTTACAATTATTATACCGCAGAGCTCGGCGGTTTTATGTTCATATCAGCTGAACATATTCATTTTAGGTTTTATTATTGTACTTGCTTTTGTTTTATAGTTTTTGTTTTTTATTGTAGCTATAGAATTCTCTCTTTTTTAATTTTGCACGGTAACATTTTAATTTTTTTTGAAAAATAGTTTCATATATAATAGTCATTTACCAATGTGATGGATTTGTGGATCACTGCTATAAAATATTATTTAATTCAAAATGCAGTTGTTACCATAGGCTATAAAAAAAGAAAAAATGGCCAAATATTTGAAGAAATTTAAATTCTTATCTCCTTTTTCTGATCTTTTATGGATGTAGCAATCCTTGACTTGGCTCGCGCATTGTGATAACTCTATTTACACCAATGTAGTACACTGTAATGCGTTAAATGTCAAGTTAACGATTTTGCTACATCTGTGTGCTAAAACCAGAACATGTCATTTTTAGCAATATTTTATTATTGTTTATAGTGGTCTTGCTTAATAATAATAATAATAATAATAATAATAAAAACTTTTTTACTATTTTATACACTTAAGCTAACTGGCTATTTCCACCGATATGCATAAAATCTAAAATGCATATATTTTAGCTTAAGCTTTTCCTAACATAGGAAGCCATAGCGCCACTTTGAACCAAATATGGTTCTACCCCCCTTTTTTTTATACATTTTTATAGAATGAGTTGGATGCCATGTACTTAGTATTATTTGATATTCTAGATATTTTATATATATATTCTGGAACGTGTGTGTGAGTATATATAATTTTATGCATTATTTTAAAGCGTATTACACCTGATACAAATGTGTGTTTATATTTATATATATATATATATATATATATATATATATATATATATATATATTGGAATGTGTGAGGTGTATATATTATATATTATATATAATATATATAAAAATTTTATATTATTTTAATGTGTACTACACTTGGTACATATGTGTGTGTTTTGTGTGTATGTATATTATATATATATATATATATATATATATATATATAATTCTATACATTATTTTAATGTGTATTATCACTTGATACATATATGTGTGTTCGTGTATATATATATTGTGTGTGTGTGTGTGTGATGCAAGAGGCTGAAGTAGCCAGTGATCGATGTACAGTAACATTTTGGACCCTTCTTAGACAATGTCTCCCTCATGTAATAGTACTCAGGTAGGAATTATTCAAATAGGGTTGCCTCAGGAATACACACGCTCTCCACAGGCTTTGTTAGGGTGTGTGGCTATCATACAGGAGAGTCCTTGTTTGGGCCCTCCTCTGTGAGCTAGATGAATACATTCATTGGTGGACCTGGTCTGTCCATGCATGTGGACCTGGGCTGGCTGAAAGTGATTCATTTCAGTGCTAATTGGTGAGAGTTAGAGAAGCTGGACCCACAGCGATCATGTACAATCATGCTTCCTATTTTACTTTGTGTCCTGCATATTTTATATCCTTAAATTGCAAGATTTTCTTATGCTTTCTTTTGCTGATGGAGAGCGGTAGTTTATTGTATATCAGATAACTTTTAGCACCATGTACCGAAAAATTGTTATCTCATAGTGGTCACCTAGGGAGAAGGTCTAATGCAGTGTTGCTCAACTCCAGTCCTCAAGACCCACCAACAGGTCATGTTTTCGGGTATTTGTGCATTGAAAAGGTGAAGTATCAGTGCATTCTGCACAGGTGATATCATTATTGTCAGTGCATTCTGCACAGGTGATATCATTATTGTCAGTGCTTTCTGTGAGAGATCCTGAAAACATGTTGGTGGGACCTTGAGGACCGGAGTTGAGAAACACTGCTCTAATGGATTGCCAGCATGGCTGTAACTATAGCTATAGCAGACGTAGCAGTTGTTGTGGGGCCCAGAAGTTGATGGGGCCGCACAGGTGCCAGAACTTTGTACCTTTTTGTAGGGAATAACAAGTTGGTGGTTTTTTCCTCTCTAGCACTACTAACTGGGCTCTTTGATATATGGCGCGATTATTTAGACCTTTCAATTGTTACTGTTTTTCTTGCGGTTAGGTGGTAGGATCCCATCTGATTTTGATACAGCATCATACATACAATTTGATTGGTTGTTATGAGCTCTGATTGGTCGTTATGGGCAACAAAGTGAGTTTTAGACCTAGACAGTTTTCATACATGTGGCCCATAATGTTAAATATACTACAGTCACTACTATAAAAGTAGATCTTTAATTATATCAGTGATTCCAACTGGTTCTCAATAGAACAGCATCAGATTTCTTAATATATAAAAAGTAGATGAGAAATTGAGTTGAAGTTGTTATATATGTTCTCAGAATTTGTAATACAATATTACATTTTGGGTTTAGTCCTCTATTGAATGGTCCCCAAGACCTTATATAGTAATAGAACTCAATGGTCTAATATTGGGTTACTTGTTTTAATGGGGGAGAGGTTTTCCTTTCATGACCACTAAATTCAAAGCTCATGGGGGATTTCCATATGACCCAGCAATCCTTCTCTATAAGCCAAAACAGAGAGCTACAAACAAAGAGTAGGTGGTTCTGCCCTTTCCATGTACTTTATGACTGCCCATTAATCTGAATGAACAGTAATACTACAGTAATACTACATTTCCCCTTTAGGTGACATCCATTTCAGGCTGGGGACAGTGAACTTTGCAATGGGATTGCTGATAGGATGTACTAAAACTATGAAAAATATTGGTCCTCATTTACTAATGTGGTTGGGACAGAAAAGTATCATGGAATATGGCGAAAAGTGGAGCATTATTGGCTTAGCATGTGCTGGTCACATTTATCATGGGCTTAAGACCCTTTCTGCACGCTGCTTGACACAGGGATGTCAGGACTGTAAAAAGTGGACGTAACAGTGAAAAAGAGGGCATGACCACATTGCCACATGAGTCACCAAAATCTGCGACAATAACGCCCTAAAATTCTGGCAGAGAAATTAAGCCACAAAATAGACAAGTCTAAAGCTGCACCAATTTATTAAACCACACAAGCCACTGTGATACATCTGGTGCATTGTTAGATGCCCAGACCTTATTTATGAAAACTGTCTAGTAGTAAGACTGTTCTTGTTGCCCATGTCAATCAATCAGAGCCCATGGCAACTAACCAGAGCCCATAGCAACCAATCAGAGCTCATAGCAACCAATCAGAGCCCATAATAACTAATGAGAGCTCATAGCAACCAGAGCTCATAGTAACCAATCAGAGTCCATAGTAACCAATCAGAGCTCATAGCAATTCCAATCAGAGCCCATTGCAACCAATCAGAGCTTATAGCAACCAATCGGAGCTTATAGCAACCAATCAGAGCCCATAGCAACCAATCAGAGCTCATAGCAACCGATCAGAGATCATAGCAACTAATCAGAGCTCATAGCAACCAATTAGAGCCTATAGGAACTGATCAGAGCTCATAGCAACCAATCAGAGCCCATAGCAACTGATCAGAGCCCATAGCAACCGATCAGAGCTCATAGCAACCAATCAGAGCCCATAGCAACCAATCAGAGCTCTTAGCAACCAATCAGAGCCCATAGCAACAAATCAGAGCCCATAGCAACCAATCAGAGCCCATAGGAACAAATCAGAGCTCATAGCAACCAATCAGAGCTCATAGCTACCAATCAGAGCCCATAGTCACCAATCAGATCTCATAGCAACCAATCAGAGCCCATAGGAACAAATCAGAGCTCATAGCAACCAATCAGAGCACGTTACAAACTTTCAGAGCTCAGCTTTTATTTCATATAGTGCTCTGGACAGATAAAAGCTGAGCTCTGAGGACAGTCTTACTGCCAGACAGTTTTCATACATAAGGCCTCCTGTCTAAGTTTACACTGTCTAATGTTTAGATAGCAAAAGTAAATGATGGCCATTGTTCTAATGTACCAGTAGACTGAAAATGGTAATGAAAAACCAATTAGTCACATCGGTGCAAAATATGTAAAAAAATCTTTATTCCACTTCCAGCAACCGATCCTTTAATCAATGTCCTCCGGTGAAATTTCCTTCTACATCACTTACTCATTTCAATCACAACTGAAAATGTGATCACAGTCCCAAAATATTGCTTGGGCCTCAAAGGACAAAGTCAAAGCTCTACCAAGCCGTGGAGTTTAGAGATACAAAGAGCACTGTTTAACCAAAGCTTTGGCTGATCATGTGGAGATCATCTTAGAAGATGACAAACCCTTGACCACACGTCATCATTCACAGCTGTAGCTGAACTACGAGTCCCAGATCTTGTAAGAAGCAGGATAGGAAAAGTAACACCATCCAAACTTATTAATGCATTAGTAATAAGAGTGGTTAATCTGGAGAAACAGAATGGACTGCACATCACCAGATGATAACAGATGTCAAATGTATTCAGGAGCAGAACAAAAAAATATGGTGCAAACGAGGAAAACATGAGACAGACGAGAGAAGGGAAACATTCTTTTCATCACGTGGAACCTGTAGGGTGACTTTTTTTTTATAGTGATTTATGTTTGACTTGAGGAATATTTAGGGGTATAACAATAGGAAGTGCAAAGGTGTCGGTCACTTCTGGGCCAAAGTTTCTTTACTCCATATGAAAAGGCCAGTATTACACGTACTAGTTGTGACCCTAGGAACAGTCAGTGAGGTCTGAAAGGCGACTAAATCCTTACACCTACCAATATATTGGTGGCTCTCCCCCAGGAGAGATATTCCCCCCTCTAGTTGTTGCCCTGTAACAGATTTTGCAGCATCAATCGCCTTTGCAGAAACCAGTTTCCAATCCAGAGACGGTTAAATTACAAAGCATAGAATTTTATTGAATCCATCATAAAAAAATACAAATATATGTTAAAAAAGGTGACTACATCCCATGCAGATGAGAGATACTCGCTTGGCTAAAATCCTTTTTGCTTTCTAAAGACCTAGTAGGTTAAAAGCAAATTGTGGGTTTGATTTCATCCAACAGAGGGCGCTGTGGGCTTCTCAGCCCCTTTCCCCTAATGCCTTGTGATATGCAGATGCTTAGTAGAGGGCGAAAAGGCAAAACAAATCTCTACACGCCGTTCGTTCCGGTCTCTCCTTAAGGAGAGATCTTCCCTTCCTACATCCCATAGTAGCATAGTCTTACAGGGAAATATGCCAATGGGTTTCGGAGATAAAAGACTCTTTTTTTTT
Organism: Phyllomedusa bahiana; assembly: GCA_025379985.1. Classification (NCBI taxonomy): domain Eukaryota; kingdom Metazoa; phylum Chordata; class Amphibia; order Anura; family Hylidae; genus Phyllomedusa; species Phyllomedusa bahiana. The sequence continues at coordinate 24,792 of JAODAL010001202.1, read as the reverse complement.
TTTTTAATCAGATAATTTTTATTAAACAATTAATGCAGATACAGAATAGAACGTCATCTTACCATTATATTTTTACACTAGGATACAAATCATATACAATCATTTTGCTTTTTAGATAAAAAAAAAACACTAGGAGTATATGAATATGTCCGTACCATAGATAAAAGACTCTTTTACTAGGAGCATCAAGTTACACCTTTCAGTGGTTCTATTATGTGGTCAATGTTTGATCTTAGGAGAAGATGAACAGGACATTCTGATTATTTTTGTAATTTTTATTTTCTGTGTAAATGATGGAAAACGTATCCTTAGGATGATCCCAATATTTCTTCATGATTATCTAAGATGATCTGTCTGGATTTTATAAAGAGAGACAAGATAACCGAGCAAATATAATTTGCAAGTATATCATGTCCATAAGGCTGCTTGTATATAGGATATGTTCAGAAACATCCAGGCATAAATCCTGTCCACAAAACAGCTCTATAGACGTATGTTAGCAAATAGCCCTGCAGCATAGCCTCCAGGAAGATGTAGAGAGGTCACAAGAGAACCAGAAATGAGCGCTAGAAGACAACACACAATACATTTACGCACTTTTTTTTATTTTGCATCTTCTTTCTGAAAAAAAAAAAAAAAAAAAAAAGGCTTGTAGAAATTTCATAGAGAACACAAGCACGATAAAGGGAAGGGCCCTAATAATCTTTTTATTCTACTGCAGTCAGGACAGATGAGGGCGGCTCCAGCGGCACACAGTCCTTATACAGCCAGATACAGAACAATGAGAAGGAGGTGGACACGGCTGATATTCTGGGACATATAGAAAAGATTTTTTTTTTAAATATATTTCTCAGTTTTAACTGCAATAAGAAAAATAAAGGATCAACGAGAGGAATGAGAAGGAAGCAATGACTGGGATTTTTTTTTTAGTTTAAATTTTTATGTTTTCTTTTCCTGTAACTTTTGCTTCCAGGAGAAAATGTACAGGCTGTGCCGGGATACGAATGGGATTGGGACTGTAGGTTTGTTCTTAAGTTGAATTTGTATGTAAGTCGGAACAGGTAGATTTATTAAATGTGACTCCAGCACAAAGGGGTTTTTCTTCGTTTTGGATAGTGAAGGAAGGGTTTTTACATTTGTTTTGCTGTCTGTGCCCTTGTTAAGAAGATTTCACCTCATTGTCACCTCATGTGCTGCTGTGGCGTGCTGGAACTTATCGTTCCACTGCTTCTATCTGCTGTGGAACATGGAACTACAAGTGCCAGCATGCCCCATAAGTCTCCGTTTGTGACTAGGGGACAGATGTAAGTTGGAACGTTGTAAGTCGGGGACTGTCTGTATATCACAAGTATTTGGGAAGTTTAATTTGTGACATGTGATGCAGCCAGAGGAAAAAATTTAGTTATATGCAGTGCAGAAAATCAGGTTTATTTGCCCAAGCAGTGGTGTATATAGACGAATAAAGGGCCCAATAGCAATTATTAAAATAAGGGTTCTTGATGGTGCCTAACTTTTTTTTTCAACCCCATACCTTTTCCATGATGCTTGGTCTAATCCTCCAGCTGTCGATGCTAACAATTTAGGGCGACATTACTGACCATTCACATATCTGTAAATGGTAGTTAAAATGCTGCTACAGGGTTATGTGCACTAAAACAAAGATGTAGCTTGAAGCTCATGGGCCCCCAAACCTCCAACTCTTGTGTGTAAGTTATAGCAGTGACAGGGGGACCTTTCAAGCCACCAGTCTCCAGACATGATCCCCTATCGTAATGGCCCTAAAGGCGCTTTACTGAATCACACCAGGTGCCTATTACTCCATAATACTGACCCATGTAGGGACACCATGTGCCACCATACAGGGTCTGTCCACACAGCTCTGACGCTTAATCCTCTTTGCTCATCTAGGAGATCTCCTATGTTCATCTTGGTCCCAAAGTTCGGAAACGTACCTGGGCCTTCTTGATATCTTTAATCTCTTTGAACATCGTCTGTATAAATCGGGTTCACATCAAGTTACTGTTTAACCTTTTATGCATAAATAATAGAGATGAAATAAAAAGGCCCTATAAGTAAATCTGTACGAAGTCTTCTACACCTCCACTTACCATCTGGTTCACGTAAAATGAGGGGGTTTGACAAGCAGCCATAGCCGGCTTCGTTTTTTTTTTCCTTTTTTTTTTTCACTTTTACTGTGTTTTATGTGGTTTGACTTATCTTGGAATGAAATCTACTTGAGACAACAAAAACAAATACATTCTTACATTATTTTCAATTTGTTTACTTATTAAAATATTAATCTCAATATGTTAATATTTTTCTTGTCAACATGTGTTGCTTAAATATGTCTTTGTGTATTGTTGTTGGGAGGAGAGCTGGGATGTGAGGGATGGGATGCCTGGTACAGAGTCCTACATTTGCCTCTGCCAGTCCGGTACCAGGTACCAGGGAATGTGACTGTTTACATTTTGATTCCTGGCATATTGTTTCCAGCCTAAATAGTATAATGTATTCGGCATCTCCCCATCTGAAATGCTTCGGAAGCAGCAAAGTCTGTGTGCATGCTGGTGCTGCTACAGAGGGATCGACTACCGAACCAGGAAAACAAGCTCCTTATTTGCAGAGATCAGGATGTGTGTTGTTAACTCCTCAGTACCTGCGCTATTTTGGCCCTAAAAAACGCACGTTTTGCCATTTTTACCCTGTACAGGTCACGTGGCTGTGAGGCTTCATTTTTTATGTTATTAAAAAAACTCTATGGAAGATGAAATTTTAGCATTTGTTTTAATAAGATTTAATTGTTTTTTATTCTTAGGCTATGTTCACATGGGGTAATTTCGGCGCACATTTTGCCATGTATTTGCACTTAATACGCAGCGAGATGCGCAGCGCAATTACAGTAATCCATAGCTGTCATAGAGAACTATGAATTACGCCTCTTCCCCCCCGCACATACAATACGATCGTACTGTATGCCCGGGGAGAGAACTGACATGTCAATTATTCGCTGCTGCACCCTCCTCCCGGGCTACGGGAGTACACGCTGCAATTACGCCGTGTGAACTTAGAAATACTTTCCTCTCCGGGAGCTTTCACATGGCATTTTTTGGGGAAAATCCAAAGCCAAAGCCAGAAATGCATCCATCAGGGAGGAGATGTAAGCATCTTTCCTTTATATTACCCATGCCTTTGACTCAAAAAATGGCAACAAAAATTGCAGTGAAATTTCTCCAATATATGTTATGTCTGAAACCCTTACTTTACGTTAAAGTTTAAATTATATATAATAAAAACTGTAAAATTATTTTTTTATTTTTTTTCTACCATTGTCTGATGGGGAAATATTTTTAATATAGTTTTCTCACTCTTTTTTTTTTTAGATAGATAGACAAACAAACAAACAAACAAACAACAAACAAACAGATAGATAGATAGACAGACAGACAGGCAGATAGATAGATAGATAGATAGATAGATAGATAGATAGATAGATAGATAGATAGATAAGATATTAAACAGATAGATATATGTGAAAGAGAAGATGGATGGACAGATAATATTAAATTGTATATAGACATCGGTAATAGATACCTTCTTCCAAGATATTTTTTACATTTTTGTTTATTCACTTGATTGCTAGGAGGCCCGGAGATGTGGGATACCAGTTGTCACTGTAACCGCACAGATTTTTCACATTACTGAGGTTAATGTGTAAAAACAAATCATGCATAAAACTGCTTTAAGGGGGTTGTCTCACTACATTGATTCATTTTACCTCGGTCCTAGTTTCTTGGTTTCACTTTGAATTCAGGGATGTGTTTACTGGCTTCAACTAGGCTGCAGTAGAAACCTGGTCTGTAACTATAGCAACCAGTGCTGGCAGCCTATCATGAGAGATTGAACAGGTCTGAAGCTATAGTGACCTGTGGAGCTGATGCAGCCCATACAAGAGGGGATATCTCAGAATAGGTAGGACACTGTTAATGGACACATATTGCTAGGTGACTTGTTTTTGCAAGGTCTTTAACATAAAAAGCAATCATTGTAGTGAGACAACCCCTTTAACTTACTTACTTTACTGGACAGCAGCTGAAGCCCATGGTGGCTGCTTGACATCCTTATGGTAGATGCAAAACAAAAACACTGAGGTATAGACAAAAAAATTGAGACAATATAGTTGCACAAGCAAATTATACGAAACTAACATGAAAACAAAAATCAGCGTAGCTTATTCGTTCCACTCTGTAGCCAGATGCTGTAACCCCCTATATCTCCCTAGATGCTGAAACCTCGCAGACATGCTCTTCTATGTGGTTTTACATTGATTTCTAATAGCTGCACAATTTTGCAAGTTGTTTTCCCCTCAAAATTGTACAGCAATTAATGAACAGATCTTGTGAATCCACAATGTAGTAGGTTAGAAGTTTGCAAAACCATGTCGAAAAATCCCTCCATGCAGCTGTGCATCACATCCACATGTTGGTTCTCCGACTTCTGCACCACTGGACTCAGGTCTAACCAAGCAGCATTGTCATGAGCCCCCAAAAAATGTCTACAGCTATGTCCAAGTGCTACTAATTGTTATCCCTTGTTATATGTATAGATAGCATGGTCACTAATGCAGTAACAATGTAGGTACCTGAACATGCTAAAGCCATGTCCGAATGGTTAATGCACAACAGTAGAAGGCAAGATATCTAACATGTTTTATATCAGCCTAGACCTGGTCCAATAAAACCCAAAAATTTACAAACAGGTTTCTTTTCTGATTTTTTAAAAACCCAAAATATTATTTTTATGTACTTTCATGTATGAAAAGCCTGACTTATAGAACAATTTTTGGCAATTACAGATGTTTTTTCCCTTTTTTTTTTTTAAAAACCCAATAGTTTTGAAATTAAAAATTTTGGGGAAGTGAAAAGGGAAAAGGGGGAAAAATAAATAAAAAAAAAAAGGGAAAAAAAACTAAAAATTTTCAAAAACAAAATTTCAAACATTTCAACATTTTGTTAGTGAAACCCAAGAAAAACCTATAAAACCCACAGTCATGGTCATAAAAAGAGATGCTTTTCTAACCAAAAAATTTAGTGAGACACAAAGCAAGTGTCCAATTATTGAGTGTTGCCTTAGCAGCTGTTAGTATCCACAGAGCCCACCTATATTCACCCATCTCACTTCACATTTTAACCCCAGAGGGGATGCGGGGAATTCTATAGGGGATAGGGAGCAGAGTTAAATTTTTGGTTTTCCACCAAAAAGCCAGGCCCCTTTAAGGTAGCGAAAGGTGAAAGAAATGATGGGGGATGCTGAAAAAAAAAAGCAAACCCCAGCAATACAGGGGACCTATGCTTATTTGATGTTGTAACTAAATATGGCCCCCAAATTTCCCCCAACCCAGTGGCAAAAGCAAAAGCTGTGGGGGTAAAATTTAAACCCCTTGGAAAACCCTGAGCCGGGGGGGCCAAAGGAACAATTTTAAAAAGGGGTGCATGGGTAAGGGTGGGGGGCCCAGAACCTCCAATTTTACACCCCTCTCTTTTCCAACCCAAAGTTTTTTGTCTACGGGTTGCAAAATTTTGTGCAATTTCAATCCCCATGACTTTAAAGGGTTTGCAACATTATTTTTCCATCCTGAGGACAGCTGTCACTTCTGTTCCCTCGCGCACCGACTTATTCAAAAGAATTGGGTCACAAAAAATAACCTTTGTTTTTTTTTAAAGATTGATCAAAGGAAAACCTAAAAGTTTTAAAATGAAAGGAAAATTTAATTTTTTTCAAAATCTCATAAAAAAAATCTGCTGACAAACAATGAATTGTGTTTTTGAACATTCACTTGAAGAGCACATAGGTTTGCAATAAAATTACTGTTTGAACGTCAGGGGAAAATGCCCAATTAAAAAGCAAAAAAACCGCTTTTTAAATTTTTTTCGCAAAAGTCTGTCAATTTCAGACCTCTAAATAGTTATAATCCTTTTCTTTGGGAAAAATTTTGGTTGACACCCCCCATGGCAAAAAAACACTCATCAAAAAAGGTTTCCCCCAACTGGTCTCAACTTGACCTGCAACAGGGTTGAGGTAGATGGTATATGCCAGATTAACAGACATTTGAAGTCAGGACACACAGGGCGACAAGTTTTTTTTTTTGGGCCCCCCAGGAAACCTTTTTTTTTTCCACCCATTACTAGAAAAAAAAGTCCCCTAAAATTTTTAACCCTGTTTTTTACGGGGGGGGTTTCAATAGATTTAGCGCTTTTTTAAGCTACAAAGTGACAATTCGGGCTCAAGAAAACCCCATTTTTAAAAATTTCTAAAAACCTGTTCCAAAAAGAAAATTTTGGCCCTGGTTTTCTGTACTGAACAAAAAAAAAGGGTGTAGCTTCAAAAGGGGTTGTATTGCGACAACCCCTTCCCAGCCCAAAATTTCCCAAATCCGCGGGTGCGCTGAAATTTGTCCCTGATATTAGTGTGCCGGGTTTCCCAAATAGAGAAAAACTGAGCGTGCTTTTTCCCCGGGCTGAAAAGATGCCAGACTATGGCCCCGTTCATCTATTCCCCCGGGTTTCCCACAAAGCAAACCCCTGTAGCGCCCTTCTTCCTATAAGTGCCCCTATTCCCCAAAACCTTAAACAGAAAATGGAGCGCAAAACCGGAGATCAATTTGTTTTTCCAGCCCCATCTATTCATCACAATTGGATTCTTGTTAAAGTTCCCAAAATTTTCTTTGGGTAATTTTAACACAACATAATTTTAACAGGGATTTTTTTTGGTGAGTATTTACATTTGCAATTTGCACCTACAAAAAACGCCCCCCCCAAAATATGTAAAAATGCATATCATAGTATAAGGGGTGCAAAAAAATAACTAAAAACGTTTTCCCCGGCGAAAAAAGCACGCACCCATAAAAAGATGTGTCACTTCTTTTGGGCGAGTATGCACTGGGGAAAAAACAACCCGAAATTTAGGGGGCCCGGGCTTTTAGCGCTTTTTTAATAGAAACGCGGGGTAACCTCCCTTTTTAACCATGGGCCAATTATATCTGCTCACAGCTCATCAGCTTCAAGTACTATGCATTCACTGGCTTCTAATTATATCCCATCGATTGATAGAAGCCGTTGTCACCAGATAATTAATATTTTTTCCCCTCAAATCCCTTTTGGGTTTTCCAATGTTTTTTAAAAAATTTAATTTTTAATAAAAAACACTATTGTTTGTAGATTTTACAATTACCTTTATTTTCTTTTTGTAAAATGGTTTTTAAAAAAGGGGTTGTCTCACTAAAAAGATCATAGTTTTAAAAAGAGGGGAACCAAAATGAAAGCCTTCCCAAAACCTACACAGCATCGTATGGGAAAATGCCATCAAAATTTGGGGACGGAAATTTTTGTCTTTTTCCCTGTGTGCCACAAAACCCTTAGTCTTGGACAGCTAAAAAACCTCTCCCTTCCCCCCGTTCCCCAAAACGGGAATAAATTCATCATTTTCATACTTTGGGGGGCCATTTTCTGCAGAGAGTGAAGATATTTCCCTTAAACGGGCAGGAGAAACACACCCCTTTCCAAAATTTCAAAAGGGCTCTCTTGGAAACCAGCCCCAAAAGGGGCTAAAAAATGCTGTTGCAAAGTAAAACCCCTTTTTAAGGCATATTCGAGAAACACAAGATTTCCCCTTACCCGGGAAGCCCCTGCAAAAGGCCCCATTTTTTTTTAAAATGCTTTCTGCATTGTTTTTGGGGAAATCAACCCCTTTCCCCCTAAAAATTGTGTTCATTTTTAAGGTCCCCCTTACTTGTACCCTTCGGTGGATGTAAACCCCCTGTCAAAGGGAAAAACCCAACTTGTGTTTTTTGGTAATTTATTTTCTTCACAGTTCAGTGATTGGGTTTTCTCTGAAATCAGGTTTGAATGCAACTGAGGTTCAGTCCTCACTTTGACTTGAAATTTACCTTCATTGACGTTGCCATCGATTTTAACTATTTGTGGCTTTTGTTACGGCCATGCAGTGATCCACACACTTTGTGAGAAAATTTATTATAAAACCTATAAAAAAAATTCTCAATAGTACTATCCGGGAAGGGCAAGGCAGGGAGACACAGACACCCAAACCAAAGGGTACAAAGAAAAAACTGCAAACTTCCAGCCCTTTTTTTGGGCTTTGCAAAATGGGATGTTTGTTTTATTTTAACACATACGTGCAGAGAGTACACTAAACACAGAACCAACGCGTTTCGGGCTAACAATCCATGCCCTTGATCACCGTGACTATTTACGTTTAAAGAATATCATTTTGACTGTTTTTGTATCTACCCAATTTTGCCCCTTGGGGGAAGTTTTGGGAATTTTCATTGGTATCATATTGGGGTACATAACATTTTTGTTTTTACTTTTTATTCTGTTTTTTGTGCTTTTTATTTTTATATTTTCTATGATGTTCACTGTACAGATTAATAACAATCCCATTTAAATGGGATCAAAAAAAGACACGCAATGCCTATTAAACTTTTTCCTTTTCAAAATACGGTGTTTCTATATCTAGGAGCTAGGAGATATGTGTTTTTTTTTAATTGTTTAAATATATTTTATCTGCTTTTCAATTTAATTTTTTTCCAATTTTAAACCAAACATGTGATTGGGTTTTTTTTAAAATACGGACTATTAGTCTCCTGTTTTATTGGGAAAAAACCAGGGGTCCAATTTTGACCTTCCAGCGGGCCCTGGTGACCCGGACAAAACCCTTTTGGGTCGTGTTTTCAAGGGGGCCCGTAGGGGACAATGAAGCTTCCCCCCTTCCTTTTTCAAATGTAGGGTATACATTACAGCCTCTGAACATGCATCATCCGAACACGGTAGCTGGGAGACTTGCCATCTCCAAGATGGGCCGAAGAGTTTAGCCAAATTGCTGTTTCCGTGGCACTAAATATGTCACCTTGGGGGAGACGCCCCCCCCACAACCTCCACCAGCTACACCAGTGTGTTCCAGACTATCACTTCCCGTTCTATAAACTACTTGGGGAAAAAACAGTGGAATTAAAAGGGAAATTTCAAAACCAAAAATTTGGGGAATGAGGACACTTTGGGATAGGGGGAAGTACCACAAAATTTTAAACCCCAACCCCCTGAACAAGACTTGCACAAAAAAAATTGGGGAAAAAACTGGCCACGGCCCCCCAACTAACCCCAACCATCAAAAGGGAAAAAATATGTCATAAAAATAAAAACCTACAATACCGCCAAATAGAGACCCCATAGTCCCAAAAACCCGGGTCGGTCACCATCGCATGACATTTACTAAAAGCACTTGATACAAAACAGAAGCAAAATAAAACCCCTAACATCCAGGGACTCACAGGGGACATCTTCTCCCGGGTCCCCTTCTTTTTTTTCCCCTTTTTTTTCTTTATTTTGGCCCAGAAAGAATGACGACTTCCCCCCGGCCACAAATATCCCCGTAGGTAGATATGGCTCCTGTTAGAATACAGTCCCTTGTAGGTAGATATGGCCCCTGAAGGTATACAGTCCCCCTTTTAAGGGAGATATGCCCATCTGGGGCGGATTAGAAAAAAAAAAAAAAATACTCCCCCCTACCCCGTTTCCCCCCCGCAGAGGACCCCCTCCAGGAGAGATTTTCCGCCCTTTTAGTGGTGGAACATCAACACCCTTTCCCTTTCACCGGGGAAAGTTTCTCCAGGTATCTCCTAGATCCTTTTTGGCTTAGGAGATACAGCGGAGTAGAAGGTCTGATAGCCCTGCCCTGCTGGTTCAATAAGTTTTAAGTTTTAATTTCAGGAAAGGACGGTCCTCCCCGAGGGAGAAGCGGGTTTTTATAGGGAAAATCTTTTAAAACAGGGAAAACCCCAAAAAATCCATAGGGTATTTTTTTAAAAATGGGGTTTTCTAGGCTTAACACCCCCTTTGAACAGAAATCTGAACCTTCTATCAGCAGCAGATTTTGTGATCCAGGAGCAAGGAAAGAGTTAAATGCCAACAGTGGGAATACAACGCTGGAGGCCAATTCTTTTTTTTAAACAACAAAGTGTGTTTTGGGAGAAAAAAAATGGGCCCAACTGTTTTGCAATTTCAAAGGAAAACAGAAGTAACTAACCCCTTTCTTGCTCGAAAGTACAGCCATTTAAACTTTTTTTTTTTTATTTCCAAAAATAGGGGAAAATTTTTATCTGATTTTGATAGATCCTGGTGGCAAATTTTTCTGGGACAGAAAAAGCTTTGGCTTGAACATTGGAAACAACAATAAAAACGGAAAAAAAACCTCATAATATTAAAAACTAGAAGCATCAGAAAGAAAAAATGACTAGGAAAAGAAGGCTCGTGTCTATAAAACACGCGTGAATATGTTACAATTAAAGGCGATCATAGCATAAATTAGAAAAATGGTTATATCCGCAAATCAGGCCCCAAAAGAAGGTAAAAAATTATTTTCCATCAAATTTGGTTTAAATTTGATCACTTATTTAGTGCAACGCCCTTTTTGGGAAAAAAAATTTCCCCCTTTAAAGGAAAAAAACATAACCCACGGATCCCCCCCCCAAAATTTTTTCCCGCTTACTGGTTTTTTTGAACCCTTTCCATTGGTTTTTTGGGGGAGGGGGAGGCGGCTGCCGAAGGGGTGCGATCCCCCCCAAAAAAATTTACAAGCACTATTTTGGTGTTGTCCCCAAATTGATTCAAAAGAATTTTTGCACCCTTATAAATTTCCCAGTTATTTCTGCCCCTAACGCTATCCCTTTTTTGCGCTTAATTTTTTTTTTTTAGATTTTCTTTTTTTTCAAGAACCATGGGGGAGGGGGGGGGAAATGGGCTATCTGTTCCCCCCCTTTTTTATTTTTTAGGTGGCATGAAGCTGTGCAGGGCTCCATTCTATAGAAAAAAATACATTTGGTCCCCCAAAAAAAGGGGAAATTTTAAAAAATTTGGCCGAGGGTCATAAACAAGAGTTGAGGGGGGAAAACAAAAACATTTTGGGGGGAATGTGAAAGTTGGGCGGGGCCCGGCCCATTTTCAAAATAGTTTAATAAATTGAAAAAATGGAGTGCCCCAACCCTTGGGGAAAAATAGGGGAAAAAAGAGGGTCCCAAAAATGGAAAGGGATTTTTCCCCCCAGAAAAAAATAAAAAAAAATATCCACTTCACAAAATTCAAATTTTTAAAATCCCAAAAATTTTTAAAATTTTATTGTGCCCACTGAAGGAAGGTCATCTATATCTTTTAAAAAAAAAAACATACTCGAAAAAATATTTTAAAATTTGGGTAATAGATGTTTAAAAATTTTAGCGGGACTTTTTGGAAAAGGGGCCCTTTATCAAAGCAAACTTTCAGAGGGTTAAAGGGAGAGTGAATGTGGGGGTAGTGGGAAGGTAGTGCGGGGAAAAAAAAACTAAAGGGGTAGTAGGGCATTTCTTTTTGGGCCCCCGGACATCACTTTCCAGATCCCTATCTTAAACGCCCTTATCCCCACATTTTTGGCTGTTTTCATTGATAAGATTCAACTAAATCCACTTTTTTCCCTACTATATTATATGCCACTTACTTCTTTTTGAAACCTTCATTTTTTTTGCCTCCCCGAAACTTCCTTCCCAAACCACCCCAGCATCATTTCTTTTTCGGGCCTTTTTGGATTTTTTTCCCGGGAAGGTTTAAAGGCTAAATTGCAAAAAACTTTCCCCAAAAATTTAACTTTCCTTTTTAACCCAATTTTTAAAATATTTCCCGGGGTTTTTTTTTGTAATGATATAAAATTCCTCCTTCATTGTCACAATAAATATTTTTTTTTTGCTTGAAAAATTTGTTTGGGTGTGAAAGGTGGATTTTTTATTTTATTACTAAATAGTTTTAAAGGGGGGCATTGAAATTTGGGCCAAAAATTTTTTGAAGCTGTTCTTCTCCGGGGTCTTTCCTTTAACGGGGCAGTGTAGACCCAAATTTCCCCACAATCTGGCCCCGGGGCCCACCGTTTTTAACCCTGGCGGGGGTTTTTTTTTTTTTCTTCGGGAAGGTATCCAATTTAACGGGGGCCCCAATGTAGGGCCAATCCCACAAGTCTGGCTCGGCCCAACCCCCTTTTTAACCCTGGGGTTGTTTTCTGCGGGTTTCATACTTTTCAGGGCAGTTTTAAAAACCATACCACAAGGTCTGGTCGGGGCCCACCCCCTTTACCCTGGCCCGGGGTGTTCTTGCGGGGTCATACATCCCGGGGGCATTTTTGAGCCAAATTCCCACAATTTTGGTTTCCGGGGCACCCCCTTTACCCGGTCTGCTGTTTTTCGGGGTTTTTCAAAACATAACGGGGGCATTTGTAAGGGGAAAAAAACCACAATTGGCTCGGGCACCACCTTTCCCCCGGGGTTGGCTGTTTTTCTCCCGGCTCAACTTTACACAGGGAAATTTGTAGAAAAAAATTTACCAAAAGTCGGGGCCCAGGCCCACCACCCTTTTTACCGGGTTTGGGGTTCTTTGCAGGTAACATAAGGGCATGTGAGAAAATTTCCAAAATTGGGTGGCAACCTTTCCCCGGGGGTCTGCTGTTCTTTGCGGTCATACATACGGGCAGTTTAAGCCAAAACCAAAAGTCTGGTAGGCACCCCCTTTTTACCCGGGTCTGGCTGTTCTTCGCGGTCATAATGGGCAGGGTGAGCCAATAAAAAAAGTCTGGTAGCACCCCTTTACCGGGGGTTGTTTTTGCGGGTTTTTTCGGGCGTGTAGGCCTCCCAATTGGCCAGGCACCCCCCTTTCCCCCTGGTCTGGCTGTTCTTCTGGGGTATTTTTGGGGTTATAGTGCCTGTTATCTTTGTAAAAAATTTTAACAATAAAAATCCAACGGCATGTACTTTTTTGTCTCTCACTAGGGTTTCCCTAAAAAAAATTATCAGCCTGAAACATTGATTCATTGAAGAAGAGAACCCTTTGCCAATCATCCAATTTAGATAGTTTTGAGAAAAAAAACTTTCCCCATGAGGACATTATTAACAAAAATGCAGGGAGTACTCCGCTTCCCCTACTGGGGATGTAAACTGTTGTGTTTGACCATGTCTGGGGTTGGAATTTTTTTTTACTCGGTGTGTTTTTCCCTTTTGATGTTTCCTCCTACCATTTAACATGGAGCTTCGCAATTTCCACATGGCTTATTCACATTGGTGCCATTTGTCCACTCACGATAACTTCCCAAGTTACAAAAATGCCGGTTTTTTTGAAATCCAACCCCCTTCACCCCAAAACAATAATCCCTAAAAGTTAGGGGTATTTTGGGTTTGGTTGTATTTCAAGAGAACTAAAATTTTTAATTTTTTTTTTAAAAAAATAAAGGACCATCTTTAACTTTAGGATAAGTATCCCCTGCTCTGTTCAGTACTTTTTGCCAAATTTTTGATCTCTAACATGGGCTTAATGGCAAAATTTCCCCCAAGGGTTTTTTGATCCTACCATCAAAAACATTTGGGGTTTTTAATTTTTAAAATTTTGGGTTGAAACAGTTTTCTCACGTTGTTCACATTTAAAATCATGGGACAAAGACAAAACCCTTTCCCAATGATCAAAAGTCCCCGCCATTAGAGGCTTAAGCGGCGGTTTCCCCGATGGAAATGGCCCCTGAGCTTGGAGTTACATTGTGTCATCAGAGGTTTTACAGGAACTTAGCGATGGAAGTGACCAAATTTTTTAAATTTAAACCCAAAGCCCCTGAAAAATGGGGGTGAAGTCGCACAACTCCCCAAATTGTTTAAGGGGGGAAGGCACCAAGGTAGTAACCCTTAATAAAATTTTTACACTATTTGCAATGTTTTTGGGGAACTAAAAAGGTTTGGGGCCAAGTTTGGGGGTGGGGTGTTCATCTCTAAAGAACAAAAATTTACTATACTTTTTGATGCCAGTAAAGGACGGCCCCGTTCTTCAGTTACCTTTTTTTGTGCTTTTTTTTTCTGCCGGGGCACTGTAGAATTTGGGGCTGCGGCACTTTTTTTGTTGTGCTTTGGGCCAAAATGTTGCCCTGTTCTATAGATATATGAACAGTTGTATGCCCAAACTTGGCACAATCTGCACCAAACACGACACTATTGAATGCGTCATGTTTGCAGAGGCATGTTGTGCCAAAGTTTGGCATGAAACGTACTAATGCGCCAAAGTTTGGCACATAACTATTATACAAATCCATGCCAATTTCAAAGTGTCCTGACTGAAACAAATTTTGGCGTAGAACGGGACATATAAAGTGCTGTGAGACACTTTCATATATTCTGGCGCCTTCTACACTCCTATAAAGCAATCTAAAATTGGCCTGTTGTTGCCAGGTTTCATACATGTCACCCAAAGTGTTTCTGTTCAGGAAACAGAAGAAACGTTGTCCGAAAGTGATTACATTTGCCCGGTTGTTTCCTATGGATCTGTTGCAGCTGCTATATCAGGACATATTCACACTTGGTGCAGACACACCAGTTCTAAATCGATATCGAGGAGTGTAGAATGTGACAGTATGTATGAACCAGTCATATGTGGCCTCGTAAATCTGGCGTGTGCTATGCATTGTATAACATAGCATGCCATGTCTCTGGTGCATATCTCTGCTGTTCCTGGTGCAAGTTTTGGCTCACGACTGTTCATACACCTATAGAACAGTTTTTTGCAACAAGATACACCAAAAAAAATGGTGCAAGCCCAATTCTAACAAGTCGCCCTTGGTGCCTAGGGCAGCACCAACTGTAATACAGCCCTAGCTCTGTCATGGGTTATCATCTGGATTCTATGCAAATTAGCCTAATCATGAGGAGATAAGTTACCTCCCCTTTTTCACATAACTGCATGACTAGACATATTTGCCATTTAGGACAGTAAAGCGATTGTAATGGACAAATCAACAATTTATTTCCATTCCATTGTTAGAGATGCACAGTGAAGGGGTTGTTCAGGATTAGACTGATATCATTGCTTTCCTCTGGGACACACCTTTCTATAGGTCGTATATGTTGTATCTCTTTTCCCGGAAGCCTTTGCTTTATGCAAAACGGTCAGTGAGGTCTGAAAGGCGAGTAAATCCTCACACCGACCAATTTATTGTCGGCTCTTCCCAAAGAGAGATATTTCCCCCTTCTAAGCCACTCTCGCCTCTCAACCAGCCAACCAGTAAATTTTACTCTGCTTGGATGAGGAGCTATGACCCCAAAACAGCTGTCTGTAGATGAACTTACCTGGTTTGGCTTAAATTCCTTTCACATTGCAAGGCTCCTGTGAGCTACATGTGAATTGAGGATAACTATATACAATAGAGTGCGCTGTGGAGCTCCTCAGATCTTTTCCCAGAAGCCTTTGCTTTAGGCACCACAGTCAGAGAGGTCTGAAAGGCGAGTAAATCCTCACACTGACCAATGTGTTGGTGGCTCTCCCCAACGAGAGATATTTCCCCCTTCTAAGCCACTCTCGCCTCTCACCCAGCCAACCAGTAAACTCTACTCTGCATGAATGAGGAGCAAAGACCCCAAAACAGCTGTCTGTAGATGAACTTACCTGGTTTGGCTTAAATCCCTTTCACATTGCAAGGCTCCTGTGAACTACATGTGAATTGAGGATAACTACCTCCAATAGACTGCGCTGTGGAGCTCCTCAGATCTTTTCCCAGAAGCCTTTGCTTTATGCAAAACAGTTAGTGAGGTCTGAAAGGCGAGTACATCCTCACACCGACCAATTTATTGGTGGCACTCCCTAAGGAGAGATATTTTCCCCTTCTATGTTGTATCTGGTATTTCAGCTAGACTCCAATTGAGTGAATTTGACTTGCAATACCACACACAACCCACTAACAGGTGTGATGCCGTTTTTGGAAGAAAGCAGCAATATTTTTCTAATCCTGGAAACCCTTTTTTAATTGTGGTATTACTATGCAGGTTCACAGGTGCATAAATGATTCTTTTACACTACACCTCTGTTGTGTTTTATGAATGATGTCTATTATGCACTAAAAGAAGAAAAAAACATTTGGAGAACATATGGTCACTCGCCATAAATTACACAGTCACCAACTGTTCTGGAAGATTAAGGGCCCTGATTTTTTATCTCTTCTCTGCTACTTCTCTCATAAAGCATTTTCCTCAAACAAATAACAAGTTAGAAGACTGAAGTTTTTTTTTCCTCTACTGAACCCTCAAAATTTTTAAAAAATCTTTAATTTTGTTTGTTTTTTTAAAGTTTGAAAAAAATTCAGAAAATAAAAGAAACAGAATGTTCCAATTTTAGAATTTGTGTAGCTTTGTTACATAAAAGAAGCGTTGAGTGATGAATTTGGCCAAATGTTTGTGTGCGCGTTACAGCGTATGAAGTTAGCACCTCTCACAATGGCGATAATAATAATGTCTTCATCAATGTGTTATGCACTTCAGCTTTACTTGCTAATTTCTATTCTTATGTGTAGATGCATTGCTGTAACATTATGGACAATGTAAGATTATTTGGGTTTCGTTCTCTGATAACACACAGAATCTGTTATAGGATGTGAACTATTCAAATAGCTTGATGCATGTATTTAAAGTGGTCCTCCACTTCTTAGAGAATGTATCACCAATATATATAACTATATATGTTTTTTTTTTACTAATTAATACCAGATTTATACATATTCCTAATCAGAATACATATTCCTTTCTTTTTCTCTCTTTTTATATTTTCTGATGGTAGATTTTTAATTCTGTTTTTGTTTTAAATTTAGTTTTTTTTATAATTATTATGGGCCATTTTAATGAAGCTGCTTTTAACAGCATTTAGAGATATGGTTTACAGCTGCTACAGGGACCATGGGAAACAAAGCTCTGGAGCTGACTCATAGACTCATTGGGTGAAAAGTTTGAGCTGGGTTGCGCCACTTTTCTGGCGTGGTTTCCACCCAAAAAACTGTTGTTGCCCCGTTTGACATTTTTTTTCAAAAGGTCTTTCACCAAAAACTGGCGCACCTCTGATACCCTCGACACTTAGGGGGCGTCTCGCACCTGATTCATAAGCTTAGAGACATCTATGAATGTGTCTTGACAATGTGGCACACAAATGTCGTACTCATCCATGGCAAGGTCAAACTGGCGGGACAAATTTTGGCGCATGTTTTGGCATATATTTTTGTCTCACAGTGGGACACATTTATAAAGTGCTGTGAGACATTCTCATACATATTGACAAATGCTACACTAATTTACTTACCCTGTTTCCCCGAAAATAAGGCACGGTCTTATATTAATTTTTGCTCCTAAAGACGAGCTAACACTTATTTTTTAGGGGATTTCTTATTTTTTCCATGAACAATAATTCACATTTATTGTTGAACAAAACATCAACATGTATTAATATATTGTAGTGACTTCATCACAAACATCAGCAGAAGCAGCCAAACTCTGAATTTCATGACTAAAAATGCACTAGGTCTTATTTTCGGGGGTGTCCAATTTTAGGGGAAACAGGGTAGACTGTGTAGTATGCACCAATTCTCATACATGAGGTAAAAATCCACAGCACACATATAACTATGGAAAAAAGGTTGGCTGTTTTATTAGTATCTATACAGCGGTACAAAAAATGGTGATTTTTATAGAAAAAGCTATATATTCTCTGTATATATTCAATGCTTTCTTTCCCATTCCCTTTATCACTTCTCCCCCTTAGTTTACTATTCATACCCTGCACTATTCTCACTACACATCACTTTATTTTATTTTTTCCTCTGATCTGTTTGGTTCCTGTCCTTTTTGGTTCCCTTTTCCTTCATTTTTTTTTATGCGTAATACTTACAACCTGTTGCTCAAGAAAGGATCAGGATGACCCGAAACATTGCAACCTCCACAGGCAATATACTTCTATATATGACTCTTCTCACATGCAGCGTGGAAAATAAGTATTATTGATACACTGGCAATTATACATGTTTTCCCACCTACAAAGAATGAAGAGGTCTGTAATTTTTATAGCGCTTCTCAATAAATTAGAATATCAGCCAAAAGTTTCAGTAATTTAATTCAAAAAGTGAAGCTCTTATATCATATAGATTAATTACAAACAGAGTGAACTTTTTCAAGTGTTTATTTATGTTAATCTTGATGATTATGACTTACAGCCAAGGAAAACCCTAAATTCATTATCTCAGAAAATTAGAATAATTACCCAAAACACCTACAAAGGCTACCCAAGCCTTGTAAAAGGTCCCTTAGTCTGGTTCAGTAGGCGACACAATCATGGGGAAGACTGCTGACTTGACAGATGTCCAGAAGGCAATCACTGACACACTACACAAGGAGGGTAAGCAACAAAAGGTCATTGCTAAAGAAGCTGGCTGTTCACAGTGCTGTATCAAAGCATATTAATGGAGAGTTGAGTGTAAGGAAAAAGTGTGGTAGAAAAAGGTGCACATGCAACCGGGATAACTACAGCCTTGATAGGATTATTACAAAAAGGCCATTCAAGAATTTGGGGGAGATTCACAAGGAGTGGACTGTAGCTGGAGTCAGTGCTTCAAGAGCCACCACATACAAGACATGGGCTACAAGTGTCGCATTTAACGTGTCAAGCCACTCATGACCAATAGACAATGCCAGAAACGTCTTACCTGGGCCGAGGTGAAAAAAACTGGACTGTGGTCCAAGGTGATGTTTTAAGATGAAAGTACATTTTGTATTTCATTTGGAAATCAAGGTCTCAGAGTCTGGAGGAAGAGTAGAGGGACACACAATCCAAGCTGCTTGAGGTCGAATGTGAATTTTCCACAATCAGTGATGGTGCGGGAGCCATGTCATCTGCTGATGTAGGACCACTGTGTTTTATCAAGACCAAAGTCAACGCAGATGTCTACCAGGAAATGTTAGAGCACTTCATGCTTCCCTCTGCCGACAAGCTTTTTGGAGATGGAATCTTCATTTTCCAGCAGGACTTGACACCGGCCCACACTGCCAAAAGTACCAATGCCTGATTTAATATCCACAGTATCATTGTGCTTGATTGATCAGCAAACTCGCCAGACCTTAACCCCATAGAGAATCTATGGGTATTGTCAAGAGGAAGATTAGAGACACCAGACCAAACAATGCAGAAGAGCTGACGGCTGCTATCAAAGCAACCTGGGCTTCCTTAACACCTCTGCAGGGCCACCGGCTGTTCGCCCCCATGCCACGCCGCATTTATGCAGTCATTCATGCAAAAGGAGCCCCAATCAAGTATTGAGTGCATTTACTGTACATACTCTTCATTTGGCCAACATTCCTGTGTTCCAAAAATGTTTTACAGTTGGTCTTATATATTATATTTTAACTTTCTGAGATAATGACTTTTGGGTTTTCTTTGGCTGTAATCATCAAGATTAACATAACTAAACACTTGAAAAAGTTCACTCTGTTTGTAATCACTGTGTAATATGAATTTCACTTATTGAATTACTGAAAAAAAAACTTTTTGGCTGACATTCTAATTTATTGAGAAGCACCTGTAGGTACACTTCAACTGTGAGACATAGAATCTAAAGAAAAATCCAGAAAATCACATTGTATGATTTTTTAAATAATGAATTTGCATTTTATTGCATAAAATAAGTATTTGATAAAACAGACAAACAGAACTTAATATTTGGTACAGAAACCTTTGTTTGCAATTACAGAGGTCAGACGTTTCCTGAAGTTCCTGACCAAGTTTGCACACACTGCAGTAGGGATTTTGGCCCACTCCTCCGTATGGATCTTCTCCAAAACTTTCAGGTTTTGGGGCTGTCACTGGACTATTTGGTTTTAGCTCACCCCATAAGATTTTTTGATTGGGTTCAGGTCTGGAGACTGGCTAGACCACTCTCCTGGAGCCACTCTCTTTGGAGCCACTCCTTAGTTGCCCTGGCTGTGTGTTTCAGGTCCCTGTCCTGCTGGAAGACCCATCCATGACCCATCTTCAGTGCTCTTATGGAGAGAAGGAGGTTGTTGGCCAAAATCTAGCATTACATAGCCCCATCCATCCTCTTTTCAATACGGTGCAGTTGTCCTTTCTCTTTTGCAGAAAAAAACCCCCAAGTATGATGTTTTCCCTACCCATTTTTCAGGGATTGAGAGGTGTTCTTGGGGTTGTACCCATCATTTTTCCTACCCCAAACAAGGCGACTGGAGTTGATACCAAAATGTTCTATTTGGGTCTCATGTAACCACTTGGCTTTCTCCCATGCCTCCTCTGGATCATCCAGATGGTCATTGGTGAACTTTACACGGGCCTGAACAGGTGCTGGCGTGAGCAGGGGGACCTTGCGTGCCCTGCAGGATTTTTATCCATGATGGTGTAGTGTGTTACTAATGATAATCTGTGAGACTATGGCTCCAGCTCTATTCAGGTCATTGACCAGGTCAATTCCTGGTTCCTGACCTTTCTCAGAATCATCCTTACCCCACAAGGCGAGATCTTGCATTAAGCCCCAGACCGGGGAAGACTGAAAGTTATCTTGTGTTTCTTCCATTTCCTACTAATTGCGCCACAAGTTGTTGCCTTCTCACCAAGCTGCTGCCTATTATCCTATAGCCCATCCCAGCCTTATGCAGGTCAACAATTTTGTCTCTGGTGTCCTTAGCTCTTTGGTCTTGGCCACGGTGGAGAGGTTGCAGTGTGATTGATTGAGTATGTGAATAGGTGTCTTTTAAACTGGTAACAAGTTTAAACAGGTGCAATTAATACAGGTAATGAGTACAGAGTAGGAGGGCTTCTTAAAAAAAAAACTAACAAGTCTCTGAGAGCCAGAATTCTTGCTGGTTGGTAGGTAATCACATACCGTATTTTTCGGACCATAAAACACCCTTAGGTTTTAGAGGAGGAAAATAGGAAAAATATTTTAGGGAAAAAGTGTCAGCTGAAATGTAGTTTTTATTGGTACCATTTTGGAATACATGAGACTTTTTGATCACTTTTTATTCCAAATTTTTCGGCGACATGAAATGACCAAAAAAAACCACAATTTTAGCGTTTTGAACTTTTTTCTCTATGATGTTCAGCGTATGGGATAAATGATGTTATATTTTAATAGATTAGACTTTTATGGATGTGGCGATGCCAGTTATGTGTAACTTTATTATTTTTTTTATTTGTAAAACAGCAAAAGAAGGTGATTTAAACGTTAAAAATATTTTTTATTTTATTTTAATACTTAGTCCCTCCAAGGTATTTGACCACTAGGGGGCACAATCCCTTTCCTACATACAGCAGTACTATTGTAACATCCATGCTCTTATACATGCAAGCTTCCAGCTGATTTGGACTCTCAATTACTGAGTAATTTTGAGCCCTCCCTAGCTTTTTCTATAAAAAGCACCAATTTTGTCCTGCTGCATATATATTAATAAAACACCCAACTGTTTTTGCCTAGTTAGGTGTGTGCCATGAATCTTTACCTCATGTTATTATAGGTACTCCTCTGATTAACCCTTTCACTGAGCACCCGCCATAGTGGGGTGCGTACCAATATTCTTTAATCGGTTCTCATACATGTCGCCCATTGAGTGTGTTGTGGGCCTTATCTGTGTCCTTTATAGATATCACTGTGCTGAGAGGGCAAGGAAAGGAGCTGTGACATGTTGTGAAAGGTGGATCCTGTGTTATCTAGACATTGTAATCCTGCCTGTGATGACAAGGAGACAAATTCTCAGACTATCAATAAGTTTAGTGATCTGAGTGCAGATTGCAGGAATTTATGATTTTACTTTAAATGCAGTAAGCTATTTAAAAAACAGAAAAAAACATGAAAAATTATAAACAAACTAAAACTAAAAACAAGTTATTTTTTGAGGACACATTTCCTTTAAAGGGGTTGTCTCATCTCAAAGTTTCATAGGATGCATGAATGAAATAATGATACTTTGCTCTGTCACTTCCTGGTCAAGCTGTCTGTAATTAGCATATGAGCTCAATGTATTCAGACTTCTCTGTTTATCAGTCTAGATTAGCTAAATTACCTTCTACCAGGATAGGAGAAGCTTCTGAGCTAATGTAAACAGTAGAGTAGAGTAATTAGTCTTTTGTCTGAAAGATCAGATAGCACACAAGCTCTAATACTGAGGGCCCCAACCTGTGTGATGACTTCACTCCCTGCTATCAGACAGAACAAACAGCAGGGTAGAAGGAGTACACAGGTCAGTCACCTGGGAAACCTGAAAGCCCTCAGAAGGTGATAAAATCAATTGTAGCTCCTTAAAGGGGTTTTGTCACGATGTAATGTTGACGTGGGATCCTCCAAGATGGGTATTTAATCACTTTTCTAAATATATGTGATTACAAAAATTGCAGTCTGAGAGAGCTACAGGCTGCCTTAACCCGCCCTTAGTTACTTCAAAGCTTTATTAGATACGACCCGACAAGAGCTGCTGGCCGGGGTTGCGCAGAGAACACTTCTTATCTGTGAGAGGGAGCTGAAGAAGCTTTCAAGGCACGGGTTTGAAATTGTTGTCTTTTTATAAAAGAATCCACTAGTTGTAGTGTGATTATTGAGTAGTTTCCCGCTTTATCTGATGACAGAGGAACATGAAGCAGCTTTCAAGCTGTTTTGGGAAAGCTGTTGTCTTTTGTATACAGAATCCACTAGTTGTAGTTTGATTATTTGAGTGAACATTTCACATGATCCCTTATGCAGCTCTGTGCTCTGGCTGTGTCTCTCTCTCTCTCTCTCAGAGCCGAGGCTTGTTTACATTTGCTTCTTAGCAGATAAGGCACGTCCTGGCAAAACCCCTTTAACAAAAAAAGATGAACGACGCAATATATTTAGAAAACGTCTTCATTTAGTGTTCCCTACATTTTTAAATATATTCTTTGTAGTGAGACAACTCCTTTAACTACTAAGATTAAAGGGGTTGTCTTCTGAACCAAAATAAAATAAATTCTCGAAAAGCATGCCATAGACTTCACTCATCTCTATGTGACGTTTTCTGGCTCATCTGTTCTTCCCCTTGCTGTACATAGCCTCCCTTCTCTGCAGCAGAGCAGTGGTGTTTCCCATTCCCAAAAATTTTTTTTTGCTCTGTAAAACTACAAGCGGCAGGATCCTTTGCCGTGCTTTGTCTATCTTCATGTCTGCCAAACTAAGTATCTGTGAATGCTCCCTGTTTCCTCCCTAATACTGAAAACCATGAGAGTCAGAACCAAAAGATGTGGCTTCAACGGCTGCTTTTAAATAAGTCAAACCTAATCTCCTTGGCTCAACACAGAGCTGTTTCCTGTGTGGAGACACAGAACTACTGAGCTTCCTGTCCACAAACAGCTGATGTAGAACTACAGAAAGCGCACATTACAAAAGGGATGAACTTATTATTTAAAAAATATTTTTTTCCAGGACCATCACTGGTATACCAGGTATTCTGGACCCAATAACTCAGGGGACCCATTTCCAATGAGGTATAAGTTGCAGTAAGTGGTGACTAGTATTGCTCAAACCTGTTCCTGTTCTGTTTAACACTGGTTTGGCCAAACATGTTAAAAAATTTGGTTTCAGGACGTCCAAAACCTGAATTTTTTTTTACTCAGTTCCTCCTAACCCTAAGGCCATGTTCACACAGCTTATTTTGAGACGGATTTCAGTCCGTAATTCACGCCGTAGTGCACGAATTACGGCTGAAATCCGCCTCAGTCATTACGGTAATCCACAGTTCTCATAGAGAACTATGGATTCCGTCTCCTGTGACATGTCAATTATTCACAGCGGGATACGCGCCATGGATAATGAATTTCTATGGGTCCGGCGGGCTGCCGTACCCCCCCGCGCCCTGCTAAAGCTGCACAGCAGACGACGTAATTGCAGGCGAAATCCGTCCCCGCAATTATGCCGTGGATAAACCGTGTGAACATGGTCTAACTGTAACTATAACCCTAACACAAAAATTTGGGGCGGGGTTTTTTTACCGATGTTTTTAAAGGGTTTTGGCGTTCAAATCCAAAGCACTTTTATTTTGATGTCCTTTGGTTTCAAGGGTTTCTCTAATGTGACTTCAGTCCAAGAGTGCTGCAGAGGGGTAAGTTAACCCTTATACACCAGTAAAGAGCGTTGGGTTAGGGTTACGGTTACAGTTAATTTTTCGGTGATTTATGCCAAAAATTGAGGTGGGCCGACTCAAACTGAATTGTTCACATGCAGTTCAAATTTGTCTTTGACTGGACTCCAAAGTGCAACACTAGTTATGACTGGGAATAGTGGAAAGGGATGTTATGGAAAATTTTTACAGGTTCACTACTTGTGAAAAGTTTTTTTCACTTTTCAGCATTAGTTTTTCTTTCCCTTTTATGAAAAAATGATAATATTGCATGTGAGACAGTGAAAAAAGTGATTGTTTGAGTGCTTTTTTTTTGTGCCCTGTTGTGTCTTTATCCCCCCTGACACTCTCTTTTTGTTTTTTGACCTGTGGATACAATTGTATTGTCTCTGTACTGTGACATCCCTGTTGCATTTAACCCTTTACGTTGACCCCACTTTTACGTGTTTTGTTTTCATCCTTTTTGTTTCTTTTTGTGTTGTCAAATTTTGTTATTCCTACAGTGTAACATCCTTTTGTCAATTACCTTTACTGGACACACTTTTACCTTTCCTGCAAACTTACTGCATCGTTCTCTATTGTGACGTGATGTGTGCATAATTTTGAAAAAGTGGTTTTCCCCGTGTGCATTAAATTTACGTGAACATTTTTACCCATTGTGTAAACCCTACTGCAATTTTCTTATTTATAAACAAATTGTTGCATTCTTATTGGCATCAAGTTTTCCAAAACCCTTTTTCTGTGACATCACTTTTACCTGGTACTGCAAATCCCGTGTAGGTTATCCTCTC